>JASCZW010002673.1:150000-153001 GCA_034211315.2 Aedes japonicus
TCGGTCAGTCAGTCAGTCAGTCAGTCAGTCAGTCAGTCGGTCAGTCGGTCAGTCAGTCAGTCAGTCAGTCGGTCGGTCAGTCAGTCAGTCAGTCAGTCAGTCAGTCAGTCAGTCAGTCAGTCAGTCAGTCAGTCAGTCAGTCAGTCAGTCAGTCAGTCAGTCAGTCAGTCAGTCAGTCAGTCAGTCAGTCAGTCAGTCAGTCAGTCAGTCAGTCAGTCAGTCAGTCAGTCAGTCAGTCAGTTATTATCTTGCCACAGAGCGGCTTTAAATCCATCGATTCCTTCAACATTTAGTCGCTTCCGTTATGGTAATCCCTGTTTCACTCGATGCCAGCCGCCCACCGAACTTCTCATAGAGTTTATTCCAAGGCATTCAAAACATCGACTGTATTCCCGCTCCAGAAAATCCACAAACTCCTCCATCATTGCCATATCGAGTGATGACGGTTTGTTTGTTTCTTTCTCTGTCGGCTCTCCAGCGCGTCCGGTGCTAATCCTCAACTACTTGCACTCCAATTGCTCGTAATTCGTCCTCGACACACTGGAACTCAAATGATGTACATTTCACCGAACAGCGCAACCGAGAGCAACGAAGCAACGCCGTTCGCAACATCAAGCCCGGCTCGTTGTTGGTTTTCTTTTAATTCGCTAAGCCGCATTTTACGACTACTCAGATGTTATCTTTGCACTCATTCTCTATTCCTACACTTCCCGATAAGCGGTAAAATGGGTATCGCGTTATTTTCACGCTTCTTTTTTCTCTCGGAATGTCTGCATGATAATGATATGATGAGATTTTCAATTCCTCAGGCTGGGCGAAGCATGAATTTGTAAATGCTAAATTTTTCACCGGAAGTTGCACATTGGTTTGCCGGCGCCTAAATTTAGCTTGACGAAAAGAGGCAACTCCTCAAGCTAAACTTCTCAAGTCCTGCCATTTCCGCCGCGTGTTGCTCACTGGAAGCCATTCCCCCGTTCTGATTCAGACCGATGGCTAGGTAATTGAGCAACCTGAAAATTCGTTTCCAACAGAAGAAAGCTTTCGTTCACGCTGCTGCGCACGTTTGCATACCTACGGGAGGAGAAAACTCATTAAATAAGTAATCAAGGTGAATGCGAAATGAAATGTGAAAGCAAAATTAATCGCTTTTTTATGATATCAGGTCTTTTCGGTTGGGACCGTTCGTTCGTATTTTTTCTCAAGAAAATGCGCAATTGAAAGGATAGATGGGGTGCTCTCAACAGCGAACGATTCTTTCATTTGCCATAAATAGGCTTTGGCATTCTTCAGGAAACCAAACACCAGCTTCTGAAGAGCTAACTTCGAGAGTTCAATTTAACCTATGAAAACAGGAAAATATATTAAAAACCCACAATTTTCAACGACCATTATGGGGTTTTAATTACTGAACCAAAGGTCGAAAATCTCCGGCTGGCATTCGATTGGATGAAGATGTTCCGATTTTTGTGCCGGGTGCATTTTCAGGAAAACCTCTTCGTTCTGGACCTTGGGGACAAACAACCGGAAAGCGATTGGTTTCCATGTTTTTCACCAGCTCAACACGATTCGGGAGGATTCCCGGAAAGAAAATCTCAAACAAAGCAGCTTTTAAGCTTCTCACCGGAAACCACATCATCGGAGGTAGGTGTGTGTTTCCCGCCATGGAAAACATCATCATCTTTAAGAGTAGAGCAGGAATGGTTGAAAAAATAATCATTACTTGCATCCCCGAAAAACCAAACCAAAAGGAAAAAAGCACCGAATTAAGAAACTGCTCGCAAAAATTACGGAAATCATCGTTCTCTGACGGGTAAATTCAATTTCAATTTCTGTATAGGTCGAACAAACTCTTTTCCCTTTTTCCTATTCCTTTATATGATGCGTTCAACACCAGGTACGAATGACATTTTATTTGATCGTGTCGTGTGTTTCATGGTCAAAGCTCACGGCAAAGTGTCTTGAAAGAAATTTGCCCCCCTTTTTCGATCAGTTGCCTTGTGGCTTTGCTTGTTTTTATGTTATTTTATTCTTTCACCATTATTTCATCATCTCGAAGCAGTCGCATAGAAGAATAGAGCTAAGTGGCCTAGAGGAAGCAATTGAGGCTTTCAAGCGAGGCACTGTACCGGAAAAAGACCGGTTCAGACGAAAACCGCTTGGGGTTCCTTTATTTCAACGATTTTCGGGGTTTGTTGTTTAAGGACTCTGGGAAAATCTCATTTGAATTATTGGGACACACTGGAGCAGTACTGGCAGAAGTCATTTCGTGATATTCATCAATGCCAGTCTCTTTTCACTTGAAAAAAGAGTGTAATTTCTGTGAGCCTATCATACACGTAAATGAAGCGTAACAAGCAATACAAATTAACATATCCAATCGTATAGGTTCTGGAACATTCCATTCCTTTACGGATAATCATGTATCTAAAAGCATGACTTTTCTTAAAACTGTTTCATACAAGTGGCTGCTTCGCGTGGAAGAAATACAATTTATGCTCCACGATGTTGCTGGTGTGGTTCAACAGCTGAATTTATGAATATGGTGTATGGTGAAATTGTAGCACTTGACAAATTCTACAACTTTGTCTAACAATGTATTGTCGTAGCTGGTATATTAAAAAGGTTTATATTATTGATATTCAATGAATATGGCACGGGTATTCAAATTACGCCAAAATAACATTATCTGGACTAATTCTAAACAACCTCATACCAACTGTTCAAACTCAAAAATCGTTGCCTAAACTGACACCTAATCCATTTCTGGTCTTGTATGCATATTTGCTCTGATTCGCGATTCCCAAATGCTGACAACATACGCATGCCAAAGGACTTCCAGCGTTGCGGCAAGTCAGCGATACTTCCACCAACTGGTTTATTGGGCCATTTTCTCGCGCCTGTGCCTCTTCGCTGGATTGCCACCTCAGCCGTCTTGGTGACGGAAGGATGGCATCCAGCATCAACCCCATACTGGATGCCAGAACAGGACCTTAGAACCAAT
>JASCZW010002674.1:0-13378 GCA_034211315.2 Aedes japonicus
GAGAATGCAGGTGTGTATAATGCACCCATGGAGTGTTTTGTTTTGTATTTGTAACGGCATTTATGAGGTGAAGTTGAACGGTCATAGGAAGAGATTTTGAACTCAAAATTTAGGATAGTTAGTGATTTGAAATGTTTCCAAAGTAACACCAAAAATATCTTTCTGGACAGTTATATTGAAGTTATGTTATACAGGAGTATTGAGAATGAAATGAAAAACATCTTTTGCCATATACAAGCTGAGAGGATGTTATCGCAAAACATTTACCTATCATATGTCACTTATGTATTTTTATAGAACATATGACTTAATTTTAGACTCAAATATGACCAAACAGTGCAATTATCCGATCTTTTAATAAGATCTTTTAGGTCGCATAAAAAAGTTTTAACGATGCACTGCATAACATGCATTTGACAAGACGATGTCTTATCTAGGTAGATTATAGCATCACAAAAACCAAGCTATTGAAAAGTAAAACTAAATGCAGAAATTCATGAACACAAAAAATCATTCCAACAAGTGTCAAACTAGCAGATGTTAACACAGATCGAATTTGAAATTAATGTTTGTTATGTATATGATGAATATGTTTATGAATTCCCATTACTTTTTATAAATTTTTCATATCGATTAAAAAGCAGACCTAGCCCATTTGCAAGATATCTTCCTTAGAAATGGTTACAGAATTGGTATAACTACAAAAAAAAAACAAGAATAGTTTTCAGAACTATAGCATATCATAAGAACCACCATCAGCAGTTGTTTCATTGTAACGGATCACAAGAAACGTAATTTTTTCTAAAATTTCTGGAGCCAATTGACATTTTACGATGAAGATGCTCTAATATGGTTACTATGATGTTATAATAACTAGCTCAATTAGTTTTCAATGGACCATCATGAGTATGCTATTAGATTGCTCTTAAGATGTATTTTGGCCTTAATTTCAACACTTTGATTGTTATTTTTTGTATTCTCCCTAGCACGGAAGTAACGATCTTTGATGAAGTTTGCAGAAGCAGATAATTTCTCATCTCCATGCGAAGCGCTAGGAGTGGACAGTAATTTTATTGCTAGAACGAATAGACATGAAGAGAAAATTCCTTATAGGGCAACGGCAGGCTTTGAAATTGAAAGATACAAGTTTGAAAACGAGCGGAAGGCATTTGAACGGTAGCATCCGATCAGGTACATAACCCTACTACCGCTCAAATGTCCTCCGCATAAATTATGCAAGAGTAAAACCCAAAGTTGCACCATAAATCTGCCTTGCATATAATATTTTTTTAAGCATTCTGAGCATTTACAATTACTAGATTTCTGATGTATATTAAATAATTGATTTGCCCAAAAACGATTGTCATTTTTTTACTATGAGTTGTGTATATTTTCCTCATGAACAAACATAATTTTCTCAATCATAACAATCTTAAAAATCTTTGTTAACATCTGTTCGTATGACATACCTAAAACTAGCATCTCATGTTCATGTATTTCTGCAATTGTTTTTGCTTTGAAACTACTTGACTATAACCTATTTGTTATTATGGTGCTAGAATTTATCAAGATAATAACTCATCCTGTTGAAAGCATGTTATTCAAAACGTATTATTAGTATTAAATCTGTATCTAAAAACTTCATGTTTGATCTCAAGGATGTTTCAAATAGATCGATTTATTGCGCTGTTTTGGTCATACAAGATACCAGAAGTAAGTATGTGTACTAGAAAATACATGTGATCATGTCTTAAATATGATTTTTTTTATCATTACATAACAAGTTGTGTTACTTGGGATGCTACCTACAACATGTATATGATACCCAAGAATAAACCAAGCAACACACAGAACATCTTTTTTAGATTTACTTATAACAGCTTATTTTATAAAGATATGTTAAACGTTTTTCCAATCATGGCAGATTCGGAGCGGTTTGGATATGGGTCAATGGGTCATTGGGTTTGATATGTTTAAAAGTGAATATCTCCATGACAGAGCAAATTTTTTTTTGTCAATAAGTGTTTCTTATGTAAAAAAGTCTGCTAAACACATTGGAGCCATAAAAATTGACAATAAAGTGGGGGCATTTTGAGAAAAACGCAATTTAATATTTCAACCGCAAAAATAAAAATGTTGGCAACACTGTAAAAAATATTAAAAATATTTATTTGATAGCAAATTTAATTTCCTTTTGGAAAAGTATCTAACATTGTTTGTTGCTCTTTTATTCTTTGAGTTATTCAATAAACAAAATATAAACTTTTCAAAAATCTAAAAAAAATGGGGGCAGCTCATGGGCCGAGGGGTTCACTCATTGGTCTAAAACTTTGGATTTTTTATTAATAGTCTAGAACAAGTATATCAGCCAATTTTGGTTCGAATCGAAGAGGGTCGATACATTTCTCCGGTCACTTGATATGGAATGACCCATATCTTGTTTTTTTACTTATGACCAAATCATTTTTCTTTTTTTACTGCTGCGAATGATTCATTCTTTACGGTTGATTTTAAAAACATTGTTTCATATATTTGTAAAACATAAACAGGACAAAATTTAAGGGATAGTATAAAATACTATTGAATGATTTCCAAAACCTGTTTTTTTTGTCATAACGGTGGATGTTATGTACACGAATCTACTTTTCAACAATCGGAGTTGGCGTACCATCGAAACTACAAATTTATCACGCCAAGGACTAGTGTTCGAATCCTATGCTTGGCAATGTTCTATTTTTGTATGAAGATTTTTTCCACTTATGTAACTTCAATATGCACTCAGGAGTAACTTCAATATGACTAAAAGAAGTTCAAATCGTATTGCTGCAACCAATTATGCAATTTGGTTTTGCTTGAGGTATGCAATAAAGTATCATAAATTTAAATTGATAACCTGTAAATATTATTTTCAACAGATGTATTGCTTATAAAAAACACGCCCAACACAACAGTCTGACCCAATTGACAAATATTGTAACAGTCAAGTGGAATCCGAAGAAGACGCAGAGACTATTAGATACGAGAAGCAGTTTGAGTAAACTGACGATCTTTGGTATTCTTTTTGTATTTCATGCTAATTGAACTTAAATTTTATTTCTTTACTGTACAAATAGATTAATTTTCTTTATTCTTTTCTCGATTTATTCTAACAATTCGTCTCAATAACAAAATGGATCAATTCTGTTGTGAACATTTGTGTCCAGGATGTGTTGCGTAAAGTTTTGTTGTCGGGAACATCGCGTTTTCTATTGTTTCGTTTACCTATTGTTCGGTGGCGCGAGTGATCGAGTGAACAAAGAAGAACAATAAGGCTGCTTCTCCGTGAGATGTGTTGGTTCGCCGGGTGTGGTGCGTGGGTGGTGGGGATCATAATTAATTGTAATCCATATTATTCGTTCGCTGAGCTCGCTGGGCACATATCTAGGAACCAGCCAATCACTATTCCATTTTGTGAGTGGTTGCAACAGCGTCTGTACTATTGGTGTAAACTGATCTAAATTGGCTCTCATGCTTTAATATAAATTACTTTGTTTTCTCAATTAAAAACCATCATCACAATGTGTGAGTGGCATCAATAGCATCCTTACTGTTGGTGTAAATCGGTACTAAAATATTTAACCTTCACATAAACACATGATAGGAAAGCGTATTATATATGTTATCACTAACGAATATCTTATTATGTTTGCTACGATGTATGTAAATGCGTAGTTTGCTTTCCATGTATGTAAATGCGTCCCGCACAATATACGAGCGGTAGTGGAAATCAAAGAGCAAGTTGAATAACAAACTTGCACTTGTATCAGTGCAACAACAACCAATAGGAGAAGAAACAGATGAGAACTATTCATACTTGAACTTATCAATTACAATAATCACTAAATCATTATTTCGTTTTCGTTTCAGCATTCAAACGCCCCTCTCTCTCCTCCTTCACTTTCTGCCTCCTACTATCCTCTATGTAATGAATCTTACACTTGTTGGGACTGGTTAGTTAATAACCAGCGCCTGCTTGTGGAAGATTCCGGTGTGCTATATGGTCTAGGGCATATCAACGGGTAGGCTTGGCCAGGTTCTGCTTCTTGAGCGCAGATGGGCGGATAGTGGTCTGGGCGGGGATTGAGAAATTCTAATTACAATTACATAGAGATGCTATGATTTATCTACTTCGAATACTTGCTCTTACTGAATTGTTTATAGGTAATAGCGTATGTCTAGATATAGGTGCATATAATATTAAATTCTTTAAAAATCAGTAGATTGATTGTGGTGGGAGGAGATGAGGTTCTAGCTGTATGTTTGGCTCAAAAATACATTTTATGTGTTATTCTACATGTTTACTTACGTTTAGTGCCTTACTATTGATTTAAGAAATTAGTAGTTTAGCAGAACAGGTTGAACATTTAATACGTTACGTATTAATTGCTTTGGATTAGACAGAAAATTTGTATGTTTTTCGGTTGATTACCATGATTCTGATTCTCTAGGCTAGAACTTGATTGGCTTTAATATGAATCTTAGATCTCTTTAGAGGGGTAAAATCTTAGAATTAAGATAGTTTCATGATTCCTTTAGAAGTTCATGTTTGTATACTCACTCGTGTTAGATATCGCTAGCAGCAAGTTTATATATTAATAATTGTACACTAAACAGTCTGTGATATTCTCCACTTTTACCTTTCTATAATCTTTTGCATCTTCGACGAAAATTTGTCAGAAGCAGATAATTTCTCATCTACATGAGAGGCTGACCATAAACTGTCCAGACTTTTCTTCTGGGAGAAGTTGTGCATGAGAATCTACACTCCATACAAAGCCAAAAAAAAATTGCATATGGAGGAAGTCTACGAAGAGGGGGTTGAGATGTTGAAAATGATCCTACGTGGATTTATGAACAGACTTCTGAGAGGAAGCTCTAGGAGTGACAATGCAATTTATTGCTAGAACAGACTAGAAAGCTAGAAGAAAGAAAGTAAGTGATAGTTCCTTATAGGAGGTAACAGCAGGCACGAAATTGAATGATACAGAACAGAAAACGAGCAGAGGGCATTGAACAGTAGTATCAGATCAGGACTGTATAATCTTTGCAAGCTACCCCAGTGCAGGGTAGGCAAGAGGAGGATACCCCTTTACGGCCTTAAAGATTATGCAATCGATCGTGCTCTTATACTACCCGATTGTGATCTGGTTCTATGATTGTTTGTTTTCCTCTCCCAGGGCCTAACATGCGGGTGCAAAATTCTCTCGTCGCCACTATTGCCTGCAACCTCGAGAGAACGACGGTGAGTGAATTTTTCCCAATACTGGTCTTTTTGTGCTGCACCACTCTCTTACTCGGCCAATGAGGGCCTACCACAACCAAATCACCACACCCATTCAAGGAAACGTCACAAATGTGATGCCTTCGAGTTGTTCTCGTCATTGCTCGATCAACCGAGGAGCCTTCTGTATATTGAAGTAAAGCTGGTGGCATAGCCAACAAGTTTTAGAAAAGTCAGGTTATTAGTACACGACACACAGTCTGCACATTGTGAACCAAATACGCAGATCTCCAAAATAAGCAAAGGTAGTTTGGAATTCAGTAAACTAATTTTTCTTCTCATTTCTAATTACAGGTGATGCACTAAACAACCAAATATCTCTAAGTTCAAGTTTGAAAAATTATTTATAAAACCGGTGGAGCATCATTTTTACATTCTTTTGGAAGATTTTGCAATTTCTAGCTTGACGTTAGCAATTTTGCTTCTTTGAGTTTCTTGACAAAACAACATAACTAGATTATAGACATCGTGTAACACCGCCTCAGACGTAAGTAACGCAGTAGCTGTCATTACGACTTATAAAAATGTCGTATTCCCGTTTGATTAAATAAAATGAATGGTGTCCCACATCAATTGCATGACTCTGTAGAAAAGTACCCGTTGGGTATTTTCTCTTGAAAATTCAGGTAGAAGTAATTTCAAATTGTATTATTCTTCATTAAGATTTTACGCTGTCAGTTTGCGAAAATTTGAAAAATGGCGTCCTTAAAAAGCAACGTCGAATTGATTTGCAACATAAACTTTCTCATCGGGTCGTGAAGCGCTCGGAATCGATTGATCAACGTGATTAAACGAGATTAAACGTTACTGCAAAACTCTTAGCACCGAAAGGAAAAATGTTTCGTCAGAATGGATGTTCTATTAGTGATCGGATCACAAGCGTGTTTGTGGCTAAAGCGTTAAGCGAATTCTGGTGTGGGTCAGAATGTGACCAAAGGTTGAATCTGTCCAAGTCTTTCGTTTAAAGACAAGGACAAAGGTGCATACGTGCAAAGTGCAGAGAAGCAACAATCAATGAAAATACGGTATGGCAAAGTCACCGGGCTCGAAAAACTGAACACCCCAGATGCTGACGAAGCCTCGTGTTTCGCTTATGGATGATGGGACTTATGCATAAAACGAACTGACGGAGATTCTATTACAGTTCCGAAGTGTTCCGGAGAAATGAGAAACAAGAGAAACAGCTAGTGATTTGGCGCTTGATCTGCTAATGTGGCAAACAGTGCGCCCTTCATCGACTACCGGTACTGTACACGGGGAGATCTACCTCAAGGAGTGTCTACAAAAGCGTCTGTTTTTCTGTTGAAATAACACGACCCTACACGCTCCTTCTACGGCCAGGATCTAACTGGTACCCTCTTCAAATGTTTGTCCTGAGAGTGGTACGAAATATGGCAGGATGCGCTTTCGTACAGAAGGACACAGCCCACAACTTCGGAACTAGGGTCCATCGAAAGATACTGGGCTAAACTATGGAACAGGCACAACGGGCATCCCAATGAGATCAAATCTGAGAAACGGTGGTTTCCGTACAGAAGAAAATGCAGCCAAATGTAGTACAGGGCCTTGAGGTGGAATTAAGCATAAAGTGCGAAGCGTACGATTTTGGTATTGAAGTTGGAATAAAGAAATAAATATGATCAAAGCTTACTGAAAGTTTCATGTACTGTCTGAAAGTTTGAAAGGGTGCGATGCTTCGTTATTTGCCACAGTTCTTTTGCGTCGATGCAATTTGATGTACAGGACACCCTTTATGTTATTTCTGTTTCTTACAAAATTTCGATTATTTTCTGACATAGTTAAATTCTCTAATTTCGTAGCCAATCAAGCCTTCGTTCATTAATAACAATCAGTTGCAGAAAATTCCTAATCTTAACATTGTTTGGTTTGAAAAGCAATTTGAAAATAAAGCAAAGAAAGTTTAAGATCCAGCTTTCTCAGCAAATGCAAAATGTTAAAAACGCTTGTTGAAAAAGTACTGAAAAGTTAGGTAAAGCAATTGAAGAATCGAATCAGTCAGTGTTACCATTACCTTTTTTGACATGTACCGTTTTGCCTTTGACACAAATTAGAAAAAAATGAAACTTATTCCCATTTGACGAAGAAAATTTCACTTTAAAAATCTTATTTGAAAAACGCACTAACGCATACTAATGAAATGATTGTGTTTGGAACACTGAGGAAATTCAAATTAACTACTTATGATTTAATCTGAAACTATCACTATAAGCTAACGAAATCTTACGTTAATTGTTGTGCCGCAAATTAACGCATACAAGCGTCCGTTACTTTTACTAAAAAAATCGACACGTTTATTCGTGAAATTTCTTTTAGCTGTATGCATGTCGTTTTTTCAGTAAAAATCAGTTATTAGTACATTAAATGATTGTACATTAAAAATAATGTATGTATGTGGGTGCTACGTAAACTCTTGCGTGAATTCACGTGTTTATTACGTGGTTTGGCACTGGAGGAAAATTACGTGCGTTTCACGTTGAAACAACGTATCGATTTTTTTTGAGTGTATAAGAATGAGTTGAAAGAGATGAGAAAATAAATTCAATCAAACACATCTTTTGGTGAATTGCGTATGTGTCGGTTTCAGGAGACATAATTTTACACGAAATGAAAAACATGAACTACGTCTCGTGTTAAGTTCATAATTTCCAAGTGTGTAGTAAATGCGAGCGAATTCCTCTAAATTCAACTAGAAAACATAATGTTTAACAGATAGACCTATTTCTTCTACAACCTACAAACTTCCTCAATTGTTCCACATCACAGACGGCTATTGAAAGCTGGGTACGTGATACGAATATCGGTGGCCAACCCGGTGATCATGGTTTTTGAAAACGAACTGATTGTCACCAAATGGAAAAGCGCGCAACGCTCAAGGTGGATTGATCAATTGGAAGGCAACCTTCGCATATTGTGAGGTTGGTGAACCATGACCAAGCTCAAATGAAACAATGCAAAGGACATCGCATTTTTCGGTGACTTTCGGGTTTTTTAATTATCAGTTATCCATGAATGTTGGCTTGTTTTGGCTTGTTTATATGTTTTATTAGTTTGTATTGTTAAGTTGGTTTGTTTTACCATAAGTCTACGATCTTTGTTAATCATATGACACGAATTGTTTGGGTTTTGTTTGATCAATTTTTGCATATGAAAATTTGATAAATCTAGTAGAAGGTCTTGTTTCTCCAAAACAAACGCACTTAATGCCAAATTTCACGGTATTGAACATGTACAATTAAATTGATAGTTTACCATAATGTTAATATAATCTATACAACGGCTGCTCACTATGGGCCATGGTTTATTGGTAAGCTGTCTAAACGGGGGTTTTCCACGGGGAATTCCAATGTTTCGAAAATTTACATTTATTACGTTATAAAGAGCAAACACAAACAGCTTTTCAATCTCACTCAAGCATACATTTCACAGCACTTACGTCGTACGCAGTGGCTATCAGCAAACAGAATGCAAACCACCTTCGGAGGAGCAACCGCATACCAACTCGTAATTAGCGATAATGACATGAACAGCAACGAACATCCCATCACCCACGAACGACGGTGTGATCTTAGCATATCGCCAGGATCTATAGCTCAACTATTCCAGCCAAGATTTATAGTACTCTGAATTGATAAATGTACATACGAGTGTACCCCCATGCCTTCTCCGCGAACCAACCGCACACTAACCATATCAGTCACCCGTACAGTAAATCGTATTTATGCAAATCCACATTGCCTGTATAGCAGAACCGTCGCGAGCAGAGCCCACCAATAAAGCACAAATAGCATCGCGAAGGCCAGTGTCAATGTCACCTCGTCGTGGAAGTCTACCACGAATCAACTGCTTACCGCCGGAGCAGATGTTGTTGCTATTTCCATCAAACCGGCACACCACTGCTCTATCTTCCCTGCATGGGAGCTACGTGCATTTATCAGTCAGTAAGTCAATCCGTCATCGTAGAACAGGCTGGAGCTTGAAGTTGGTGCCATGACCGCGGCATTGACGACGGCTACGTTGCGCTACCTGCCGACTATGTCTAGTGTAGCGATGGCGATCTTCGATACAATAGCATGTAACACTTCCCATGCAACCAGTCGATAGGATGATAAGTCTAGCTCAGTGCTCAGTAGTCGATGCAGAGATGTACACATGCCGACATAGCTCACGATTTGCCACATGCATGTCGGTGGATCAGAGATTGAGGAAACCCGATAGCGAAAGGCGCTCACGGAAGGTCTAGCCAAAGGGTGTGGTGTTCCATTCGATTAAACTTCACCCCGATGCTTATCCGAAGCATTTGAAACCCGTTTCTGATGAAGAAATCCCCGATTGCAAGAAAAGTTCTAACTGTTTGGTTTGTAGCAAATATTTGATCGCAAACATTGACATAAGATTCAAGACAACCAACCGCAAAAATGTTCCATCCAAAATCACCACAATTAGAATGGCGAAAATAACGAGATATGTAGACTGGGTGCAAACATTAAGATGCCAAATTTGTTCTGAATAGCTCAGGACTCGATGATGTTAACTCGACCGTCTGCCGTTGTCGAGTGGCAAAAAACGCACAAGAATGTCGGAAAAGGTCATGCTGCCGCATAAATGTGCGCCGACTTGTTTTTGCCGTTGTCCACCAGGCGGAACGTGGTTCTTTCAATTTTTACCAGGGAAGACAATTGAGCTGAAGAGCCCATCCAAGCTAGGAAGTGTCGCGAGTACAAAGCAAAAATCGCATGGTACTGTGAAAGATACGAAAATCGGGGTAATGCTTGTGTTGTGCGAAAAGGGGGAGGGGTGTGTCACATTGACTCAATGGCTCCAAATGACTCAATGATTAATTGTTACGATCACGAGGCCCAAGTAGATCGCGCATAGATTATCTCGAGCTGTTCATTATGTGTCCGGTGTGGTGTGAAATTCCTTGTCAGATTGTTTACGTTTTCCACTTTTGGTTGTTGTTTTTTGTTCGAGCATTGCACTTGAAGCGACGATTTCTAGTCGTTCGGAGGTTAGAAATTTATTGAGCAAGTTTATGGAGGCTCATGTGGTTCAGGCAATTGTTTTTTTTTCTAAATTATTTATTTTACGTCGGCCTATTTCCTCACATGCTGACAGCCACCGACGCCAGGGAGACGATTCCACCACCTGGACCCAACCTAACCACTCATGACCATGAGCCGGGACCAACCAATGAGGTCTATACAGGTGGAGAAGAAGTGGTTAAGTTGTATTAGTGTAATGCAAAATACTGTAATTGGGTTCGTGAGATGATGCACAGCCTGTTTTTTGTAAACAAGTGTGACGTAGATCTCCAAAAACAACAATTTACAAAAAATTTTCTTCTAATTTATAGTTAATTTACAACAGCAGCAAATCACAAGATGGAATATTTATTTTCGGTAATTGGTATAGTTATTTAAAGGCTTCAGCTGAAAAGAGGAGTTTTACGTCACTACCGAAATCATGGATTGTTTACCGATTTTTCGTTACTAATACCGGCAAACACCCTGCTCTTCGCCACCTGTATAGACCTCATTGGGGACCAACGGCTTTACTTCCCTTCCGAAAGAAGACGTGACCAGATTTTTTCGCCTGAGAAAAACCATCGACGTCGACTAAGATTGAGCCCAGACCCACTGGGGTGCCAAGTAGCAGTCACGCTTACCACTACACCACCGACGCCGGCTGTTCAGGCAATTATGGAATGTGGAATTTTACGTGATATGCAAATAGATACAATGGCATCTGATAGAGTTAGTTTTTTCTCTCTGTGTATATAGGGGAATTAAGTTACTCTCGGAAATTAATAGGTTGTTTGTTTACATTTATTTGCTTCTTACTCTTCTGCTCGTAACTATTGCAATCGAAAAAACCATCCATAGCTTATGAAATTTGTCAGAAGCAGATAATTTCCCATCAACATGAGAGGCTCTAGGAGTGGACAGTTATTTATTGCTAGAACGACTTTCTATATGACGAGAGGAATAATATGTGTGTGAGAGACGGTGCATGTCAAAAATAAACCCAACAGCAGGAGATTATTTCTCACCCATGTTAGGCTGGGAGAGGGGAACAAACAAATCACTGGAACCAGATCAAGCAATACACACTAAAAAAATATGAAAACTACAGGGAACACAATTTGAGTCGATGTAATAGTTTGCTGCAGTATATATATGTTCTATTGAGGGTATTCCAAAATATCCGTTTAGATTACTAGTTCAACTCAATAACATAATATTACATGGCCTTCATAACTTATATTGGTTGCTCGCCGTTGTCCTTTAAAATTACAAGACCATTCATGTAAACTGCCAAATCTAAATCAATTGCTCAGATGTAATATAGTCATTACGCATCAAGGCAGGAATTATGATGTTTTATCTTCTAATATTGTTGCCGCATGGCAAAAGAGGAAATATGATTTTGATTTTGATTATTACAATTGAGCCTACCACATACATGTAACATATGTAATTTGAACTCCTGGTTATCAAGCTGGGGTGAAAATATACAGTCATGGAAATTCATATTCTATCAAGCATTCGTGTCAAGTATAATTTTACATCTATCGAACATATCGACATCGAACATCTATCGAAATATTACATTAATTTGAAATGTGTCGTAATAGATTACGGTCCAAATTTTATTTGATTAGTGTAATTTTCCATGCAACAGATTCTTTTATCATTGAGGCCGCTCCAATTATGTGCATTCTTTTAGTCACAAATTTACACGATTTTTTCTAAGTGTGAAGGTAGTATATAAGCACGATTGGTCGCACATTCTTTTGCCAGTCACCCTGCATCTGGGGTAGCTTGGTAAAAAACTGTGTGCTCGATCGCATACTACTGTTCAAATGCCCTTCTCTCGTTTACAACTTTCATCTTCCAATTTCAGAGCCTGCTATACTCTAACGGAGCTATCAATACTTTCTCTTCATTTCTTTTCGTTCTAGCAATAAATTACTCTCGTATCTTAAAGCCTCTCATGTTGATGGGAAATTCGTGTGATTGTTTTGAAGAAAAATTTGCTATTACAAAATGGATTACCAAACTAAAACTGAATAACCATTTTATCATATAAATATGTAGCTTGTGTGTGTAGTTTGATGGAAGAAAAAACTAGATTAGTGGTTTAAAAAAATGGTTGGAAGAATAGTTATCATTGCCGAGGCCGACAATCACTCTAATTGATTATATCACTATACATATTTTCAAATTATCTTTTCAAATTACTTTTCGAGAGAAAAAAAAACATATTTAGTCTCCTTTTTGTACAATGCACTCTTCAAGAATTTCGACAGATATTTGTTTTGATTTTGAGTAAGTTGCAAGCTTACGGCGAAAGATAAGCGAAGGCATTTTACACACTACCAAAATGTTATGAAAATTTCTGTCTTCTGAGACCGACACATGCAAGCGTTTTTTAGCACATAAGAATGAGTTGAAAGAGATGAATAAATAAATTCAATCGAACACATCTTTCGTCAATTTGCGTATGTGTCTGTTTCAGGAGACATAATTTTACACGAAATCTTTGTTTACGCTCCCCGGCTTTTTACATACATGAATTACGTTTCTTGTAAAATTCATAATTTCTATGTGTGTAGATTTGGGAAGAAGATACTTCATAAGGTTTCTCCTCATCCCATTCTTCCAGGAAGTTTAGAAATTAAAACAATGTAATATATACTATATGTGCTTTATTTCGTTGATCAGTAAAAATCCAAAGAACTGCTCATGTTTGAAAGAAGGAACAATTTTATAGAGAGTAATAAACCGGCAAGCGCTTGATTCAGAGATTGCTTTCGAATCCAGAAATATGTATCGTCTTTGAAGGCCCATGTGCAAAGAATCAAAAGAAGGTATCGTTCGCTTAGCTGTTTAACATAATACATATTTCCACCTTAAATTAGAATTCTACGATTTTATCAAAACATATTCATACTTCTCATGTAAATGGGCAAATGGTCGAATACCAATTTTTGCATTTCTGAACATAAAAATTTAGTTTTTTAGTGAATTGATATAT
>JASCZW010002675.1:0-22334 GCA_034211315.2 Aedes japonicus
CAAAGGGCAAATGAAACTGCCGTCAATGAAAATCCCAAACCGAAAAGTTAGTCCAACCAACAGTTAAGGTGCCGCCACACGGTGCTTGAAATCTAGGGTATAGTTCACTAAGATATAGCCATTATAGCTATCTATATCATAGTTCTATGAGATTCGAGAAACGATTTTACAAAAATATGAGATAAGGTAATAGTAGCTATGTAGTAGAAATCTTTACAACAGCGCTATCGCTGAACTTTTTTCGGTGTACACACGATTGATTTCCTTTGTGGTCGCCGTTATTCAGTTGCGAATTTAAGAAGATATATTTCGGAAGTAATCATGAGCACATTCGATAACTATGAACAGAGAATGAAAAAATTGCTGCAGTTGCATCGTACATCCTATTGTAAAGGCGGATAAAACAAAAAACTCGCAAAGGCTGGACAAAATCGTAGGTTACTTGAAAATTTAGGCTTATCCAGGGCTGGTAGCGGATTTATGGATAAATAATAGTGACTTTAGTAACCAAGATAATTAAAATAGTTACCAAAAAGTGACCAAGTAGTGACTAAAAATTAATTTCCAAATTTTAGTATTTTTTTAATTTTTTGTACATTTGCTGTCTAAGTACAGTAAAAATGAACTAAGTGATCACCCCTGTTTGGCAAAATGAATAATACTGCAGTGCAGTATGACTTTATGGTTTTTTTTCTTGAAGAAAAAAGCCTGTAATCAAGCAACTTTTTTCTTCCAGAGCCTCCTGCACTTGGTCCGCAGCTCGTTTTTGCAAAGACAGGTCAATACGCACGGTTGACACGCGGCTGAAAGTATGGCCTGTGCTAGAATTACTTCTGACATATCCTGCTTTTCAATTCCTATTTTTGAGCCGTTTCCATGTAAAGCTGTTTTCACCACCTTAATCGCCAGAGGGTATTTAGGCTCACCTACAGCCGTTTTCTTAGTAAACAACTGGTTCCAATACTCCTCAATTCGGTACTATGTACTCAAGCTCAGCACCTAGCATTTTAACAAGTTCCATTCCTCAATAAGAAGATCATAGTTGACCTGAATCGGAAGTAACTTGGTGATTTTCATAACATACTTGGAGCTTTCACTGCATGTAACGGATGGTGACGACCTAGAACATCCTGAATATTAAGAAGTTCGGGAAGAAAAAATAAATGCCTTATTAAAAGTGTAAGGCGTTGTTCTAGAATGTTATCATATGCATACGTATTATTAAATTCTCGTTGATAAATGTTATATATTTTTGTACCTTTCTGATGAGGTTCTAGGTCTTCCAAAATGTACTTGAGTTCAAAATTTCAGATCTACATTAGCTTTTAGGGCTATATAAGGATATAATTTGTATTCAAACATATTGAATGAACCTTTTGGAAGGTCAACCGTCAATATTTGATAGCTTTATGATCTTCTAGGTCATCTAAACTGTCCTTGAGTTCAGAACTTAAGATCTACAGTAGTAACTTCAGTTTTTTGGACTATACAAAGTTACGGTACGTATTCAACCATATTGAGGAAATATTTTCTAACGTGAAAAAAACATCATGAGATAAACGGGGATGATGTAGGTCATCCAAACTGTCCTTGAGTTCATATCATATGATCTATAGTTGTAGCAGTAGGTGTTTAGAGTGTGCAAATACATATTTAACAATAATTATTGAATAGCGTGGTAGGCCAGAATACATAATGCGACAACCTAGGAATATTCTTGGTACACCAAACTGCCCTTATGTTAAAAACATAAAATCTACAGTTATAACAGTAGTTGTTTAAGCTTTATATGGTGACCATCTGTATTCAAACATATTCAATGAACCTTTAGAAAGGTCAACAGTAGGCTGATGCAAAATTTGAAATATTTGCTCCCCTAAGCTTGATCGACGCCAATTTTGGTCCTAATAGTCCCCAAAAAATTTTATAACACATTTAGGCTTAATTTGGCTTTGTACACGCTATTCAAAGTTTGTATGGGAATTAGTATGTAAGAATCTCAAACTAACATTTCAGATCCCTAACATCTTGATATTATGTCCTTAAACCAAATCTATATACATTCATATAGTGTAAGTTGTCAACTATCAAAATGCTGATAATATTCTCATATGAAATTTTATACAAAAATAGTTATTCAATAAAGTACAAAATACATACTTTAGCTATGATGTTTTAGTCTCTATTTTTGCTTTTTATTATTTATATGTTTTTGATATTTTGTATTATATATATTTTTATGTATTTTATTTAATTTACATTATTATATATATTTTATATATTTTATATTTATAGATTGTATATACATTACATATTTTTACTTCGTTATTACTATCTTTAATGAATAACTATTTTGTATAAAATTTACATGTCAGGTATCTTCGGTATTTGATAGCTGACAACTTACACAATATGAATGTATATAAGACTTAAGAACATTATATCAAGATGTTAGGGATCTGGAAATGTAGGCTTTGAGATTCTTCATACTAATTCCTCACAAACTGTTTCATAGCGTGTGCAAAGCCAAATTAAAACTAAATGTGTTAAAATCTTCGGGACTATTAGGACCCAAATTGGCATCGATTAAACTTAGGGGAGCAAATATTTCGAATTTTGCATCACCCTAGTCAACAGTCATTATTTTATAACTTTGAGATCGTCTAGGTAATCCAAACCATCGTGGAGTTCAGAACTTGAAATCTACGATAGTGACAATAGTTTTTTGGGCAACACAAAGTGCATTCAGTGAATATTTTCGAACTTAAAAATACACAATAAGATAATCTTGGGATGGTTAAGGTCATCCAAACTGTCTTGGCATTCAGAACTTAAGATTTGCAGTTATACTAGTAAATTTTTAGGCAATACAAAGTTACATAAAAAATCAAACATATTCAATTGATATTCTTCAAGAAAAAACACATTATGAAGCAGTATAACATGTTCCAGGTCATCCAAACTATCCTTAAGATCAGAAAATAGGACCTACTACAGTTGTAACAAAAGCTTTCTGGGTTTTTGCAAAGCTTCGACGTGTATTGAAACATATTCATTGAACAAGAACAACAGACATTATGCGATAATCTTCGGATGTTCTAGGTTATACAAAGTTTTGAATTGTCGTTTAAAATCTACAGCTTTTTGAACTAAAGGGAATATTTTTAAAGTCATCAAATAATGAGATATCTTGAGATATTCTAGGTCATCAAAACTGCCCTTGAGTTCAGAATTTAGGATCTATAGTCGTAAAGTTAGCTTTACAATCTATGAAAAGTTACGATATGCATTCAAACACATTCAATGAAGCTACTGTAAGCTCACCAGTCACTATCAAATTATCTCGGGATGTTCAGGTTTATAAAAACGGACCTTGAATTCAGAACTTAAGATATACGGTAGTAACCGTAGCCTTTTGGTCTATACAAAGCTACGATAAATATTCAAACATATTCAATTAATATTCTGAAACGTCCACAGACATTATAGGATACCCAAGTAACCACGCATTACGTCTAGTGCATCATTGAAGTTGGATTAAAGCTGAAAAGGGCCCCACTAAGGTCGAACAAATGCTATATTTTTTGTAATGCCATAAGACATTGCTAAAGTAGCATTATTGCATTGGTAATGCATCACTACATTCTTAAGCTAATCTAACGCTTCATTACTTGACAACTGTTGAATTGATGCGATTACGCATTACCGATGCTAATTTTGAGTTGAATAAGTGCAATAATATAATGCTTGCGGTTACTTGGGTAGCTTTGTTAGTTTAAGGTCATTCAACCTGTCCTTCAAATCTTAAGGTCTTTTTTGAACTTTTCACAATCAGCGGTACAAAAATAGTGACTTTCGTGACCATTTTCCGAAAAATAGTTGTTGTTGTTGTTGTTGTTTTTTATTAAAAATAGTGACTTTAGTGACTTTTGGATGCAAAAAGTGACTTTTTAGTGACTAGGCTCAAAATGGTGACCAAGCCTTGCTTATCTGCTGGAGGAGCTAGATAATAAAGATCCGGATTACTATTTCAGGGAAATTCTTAAGAGAAGTTATTGGAAGTTCTTTAGAGAAATTCGGGAAAGTTCATTAGAGATATTCAGGGATATTATTCAGAGAAGTTAAGGCAAGATCGTTAGAGAAATTCGTGGAGCTTCATTAGAGAAGTTAAGGGAAGTTCTTCAGAGGAACTACAGAAAAGTTCTTTAGAAGAGTTCAGGGAAGTCCTTCAGAGAACTTTGAAGAAGTTCTTCAGAGAACTTTGAGGAAATTCTTCAGAGAACTTCAGAGAAGATCTTCAGATATACTTAGGGAAGTTCTTCAGAGAACTTCGGGGTATTTCTTCAGAAAAGTTCAGGGAAGTTCTTCAGAGAAATTCAGATAATTCTTCAGAGAAGTTCAAGAAAGTTCTTCAGAGAATTTCAGGTAAGTAATTTCAGGGAGTTTCTTCAGTGAAACTTCAGAGAATTTCTTCACAGGATTTTCAGAGAAGTTTTATAGAGAACTTCAGAGATGTTCTTCAGAGAATTTCAGGGAAGTTCTTCAGAATATTTAAGATAATTCTTCAAAGAAGTTCGGGAAAATTCTTCAGGGAATTTCAGGGAAGTTCTTCAGAAGTACTTCAGGTAAGTTCTTCAGAGGAACTATAGGGAAACCTTTCATAGAAATTCAGGGAAGTTTTTATAGAAGTTCAAGGAAAGTTCTTCTAGAGAACTTCGGAGATGTTCTTCAGAGAATTTCTGGGGAAGTTTTTCAGAGAACTTTGGTGAAGTTCTGCAGAGAACATCGGGGAAGTTCTTTAGAGGATTTCAGATAATTCTTCAGAGATGTTCGGGAAAATTCTTCAGGGAATTTCAGGAAAGTAATTTCAGATAAGTATTTGTTACAGATGTTCAAGGAAATTCTTCAGAGAAATTCGGGAAGAGCTTTTGAGAAGGTCAGGGAAGTTTTTTTAAGAAGTTCAGGGAAGTTATTCAGAGAAATGCAGGGAAATCGGTTAAATTGATTACTTTGAGGTTTCAAATTATTCGTATGTACCGGTTCTTAGGGCATCAAAAATTGAATGAAATTGAAATGACAGGCTGTCAATTTCACATGATTTTGAATTAAAGGGGCAATTTTACAATTTTGTTGGAGCGTTAGACGGGAAGTATGTTAGTATAAAAGCCCTTGCAAAGAGCGCCAGTGATTATTTAAAATATAAAAAGTTCAGTATTCTGATGACTATTCTAATGGAATTTGATGCAGGATCAAGTTGTATGGCTCATCTGACGCGAGGACGATCAGCTGCTTTTAAGACATTCTAAAAATTCTCAAAAATTGCTCAAATTTGTTGTTCACGCCATCGAATATTTGTTTATACAAGACAGTTTTCAGCCCATAACATCTCCAGCCTCGTTACTATTGCTGAGTTGACCGATTTAACCAGAGTAGTGGCCCAATTTTGTGATTTTGTAAGTTCCGTGGCTTCGGACACGATTTCGACGCAGTTCGAGAGAAGCGTCAACAACTTGATCAGCTCCTGAGCCTTCGGTAAACGGTGATCGTTTTCGAGATGCCGCGAATCGAAAATAGTGTTAAAATTCAAGTGGTGGACACGTGACTTTGTGAGAAGGATGAACAAAAGAGCAAACCGTTTAGGAATTCATTACCACAGTCCGGGGAACACTACTCGTTCGATGATCTGGCAAGATAAAAATCCAAAGTAAAAAATTCGGCATTGGAGAATTGTTTCCGCTGGAGCTTGTTTGACCAATCTACAGTAGGGTTCTCACTAATACTATCTTACCCCTAAAGCCGTGCAACCTAGCTTAACAAAATCCTGCTCTAGCTGTCATATATAGTGTGAAGAGACTAGGAATTCTAAATTTTCTTACGGTTCCGGTAGGGTCCAAACAGGACAATTTTGGAACCCTAAGTTTTTGTAATGATCGACGGTTCAAAATTCATGGTTACGAATACTGATATCCGAAAACATTGTGCCATAGACCTAGGAGTGAATTTGGCCACATCCGAATACTCTGGAACCAGTTCCGGTTGGTCCCAAAAAGGATAATTTTCGAACCCCAAATATTTGTACCGTTCGACGGTCCATAGTTCTTGGTTTTGAATACTGATATTTAAAAACATCCTACTATATATTTTACCACATCCAGACAATCTGGAACCGATTCCAGTAGAGCCCAAACAGGACAATTTTGTAACTTCAAATTTTCTACCGCTCGATGGCTCAAAATTCATGATTTTTATATACAGCTTACTCTTTCTACTAAAGCGTACAAAAACAAATAACCAAAAGTTCCGATTTTTCATGGGATTACCCTGCCACCTGGTGGTCGGTCCTCAGGTCAATTTATACTAGCTGCCAATATACTGTGAAAATTTGACAGCTGACGAGCTTCATGCCAATTCATCCAGTTGTTGGCAGCACCCTCGCAGAATCCAATGAATCTTTGACTATGTATATGTATAGACTACGATTTTTCAAGCAACTTTGCATGCTTTGGTTTTTCAAAATTTATATTGACTACCTTATGAAAAAGGAATCAGTTCCTTGATCGATGTATTTTTAAACCAACAAAACTCAAAATCAATTATTGATTACACTAGTTTATTGCATTTTTGAACACAAAAACAACAAAATCATGCGCTGAACTCAATGCCATGATCAGAAAAAATAGAATAAAGCCGTTCTTCAGATATACAAAAATTTGGATTTTTTAGATTTTGGACCAAATCCAAAAAATTGATCTAGTGCACCTATTTCAAATCCTTTTTTTTAAATAAAAATTAAGCTCAATAAATTTGCTATCGTTCAATTAAACATTATGTCTTGATTAAAGTCAATTTTCGAGTTATTAAAAAGTTCATTGCATTGTTTATTTTTTTTTATTTTTCTGCAAATTTTCCTTAAAACTCTCGTTTTAACCAACATTTTCAATGAGATGATACGATTCAAAAGTTCACACTTTAATTTGCCCCCTCATGGAAATAGAACACATAATTCTTCCTCCACTATATATTAAGCTTGGGCTCTTGAAAAAAAAATTATAACCGTACTTTTATCCAAAATTTAAAAAAAAAAAAACAATTTTTTGTGCATCTCAAAAGCGGTGGCTCTACTTTATTTTATTTTTCTGAAGCATTGAATTCAGCGCAGGATTTAGCATTAGAAACGTTGGTCAACCATTGAAGTTCACACTATATATTTAATTTTGTAAACTAGTGTTATTAAAGAAATTGAGTCACTGAAACGTGTACAGTGAGGATGGTCTGTTACTCCCAGCCTCATTCAGTTGATTTATTGTGCAATTTCACTTATTCTGATCAATCACGGAGTAGTTACTATTGATACATGCAATCAGTCAAGCTAAGCTTAAGCTACTGTTTAATAGCTCATCCAACAAAACTGTTTGCTAGCAAAGCATACTAAAAAGATATATTGCTAATAAGTGTTAAGAACTTAATGTATTGTATCGAAAATAAACTGGCAATGCTTATGATGTGCTCACACATACACGCACAAGACTATCGGTCTGAGCTTACCTAGATTCGACGCGTTCATCTGCCAACAAATTAATCAGCTCCTGAACATTCGGTAACTAGTGATCATTTTCGAGAAAATAGTTTTAAAATTCAAGTGGTGGAAGAAAACCACGTCCAGTTGATCCAAAATTGGATTGAAAGGTAGTCCACAACATCCTTCGAAACAGATTGATGTCAATTCGTGATTTGGCCAAAACGGCTGGAATCTCCGTCGTAATGGCGCAAAGAAGCAAGAAAAGCTACACAAAGTGCTTGAGCAAAAATCCCAGTTCAGTTGACTTTTGCAACGACCATCTCTAGGGGTTTTTTTCATTAGCGAATCTACAATTGAGAGATCTCTCCGGGCTCGCCTCTTCATTCATTACAGCGCTAGTACAACACTGTATGAGGCATTCTTTAGTACAGATCGAAACACAACAGTGTTGAGCTAGCATACTCTACAAATAGTAGAATGAAAAACGCAAAGGTGATTGGTTTATGAATGAAAGAGAGCGAGCCCGAGAGAATCTCCCAATTGTAGATTCGCTCTAATGAAAAAAAACCTAGATCTGCTTGTGTTTTAATCTATGACGAAACATATGTGACAGAAAACACTAGAACGCTTCCAGGAACTCAATTTCACACCAAGATCATCCAAAAAAAAATGTAAGCATGTCCGAAAAGTCATTCGAGGAGGAAAAATTCGGCAAGGAGGTTCATGTATGGCAGGCAATTGTTCCTGCAGCTGTTCCTAAGTCAGTTCCTAAGTGCTAAGATTCTTGGTTATGAAAGGAGAGCTTTGTTGGTCCACTGCTCGGCTCATTCTTTGAACTTGGTGGCGCAAGACACCATAAAGACGATTCCTATTTGCCGAGATACCTTAAACTTAGCGATGTTCCAGTCTATTAAATCAGATGATTCCACCAAACTTCGACCTTTGTGCCCAACAAGATGGACAGTCAAATTCGTCTCCATGTCATCTATTTTATCACACTATTCCGCTCTGGTTGAATTTTTCACGACTTTGGCTGAAAATTGCGCTTCTAAAGCTGGTGCAAATGCTGCTGGGTTTTTGAGAATGATGGAGAAATTCGACTTTTACTTTACCTTAATGGAACTAGTAAAATTATTCGGGAACATTGACACGGCGCTCCAAAGAAAACAGTTGCGTCTGGAGGAAGCATACCAAATGATCGAAACGTTGAAGGTAAGTTTGAACGTCTGTAAAAAGGAGTTTTCCGAGGTTTGGGGAAGAGTGTCATCAGGGAAACCGGGCAAGGTAGGATCTCCGAAGTTGCCACGAAAAAGGATTCGATCCAGGCGAACAATCACAGGGAAGAGAATCAATCGCAGGGTTGGTTGAAGAGATTCATGAATCCCAGTAACAGGAAATTACCGATAAGATTCTGGAATCACTTGACGCTCGATTTAAAACTGGATCGTTTGAGTTCCTCTTGGAAAATTGAAAAGTTTTTGCTGGGAGCTGACGCAAACAAAGCAACAATTTTGAGTTTTTAGAGGGTGATGTCGATTCGCAACGCCTGCTGCTTCGGAAAATGTTTTTGCAAACTTTGAAGCGAAGATATTGTTGTACTACATCACAGAAAGAACCGCATTTGATTGAACTTCTCCCAGAGTTTGTAAAATTTCTGAATATACTTGTGACAATTCAGACGAATATACTTGTGACAAATGGCCACCTGAGAGGTCATTTTCGGGACTTCGAAGACTGAAGCCATATTCGCGCACCACCATAGGACAACAGCGGCTGAATTCTGTGGCCATATTGCACTTCCACAAGGACACGGATGAAGTTTTAAATGAGTTTATTTCACAAAATAGCCAAAGAAAAAATACTTTTTATGTGTAACAAGTGGAGTGTTTGAATTCTGAACGTTTTTGTAGAAAGAAATCGTAATAATACACAAATGTTTTTATCTTAAGCAGTTTTCACGTTACTTCCGCTTGTTTTCAGCAGTTAGACTACTTGTTTCAGGTATTGAGATTTTGAGCCTTCGAAATCATGCTGGCTTCATCTTGAAATCTTAAAATATCCAAAAGACTTTCTTCAAATCTTTGAACAATCTGAAAAACTTGGAAATAATTTCTGAGCAAACTGGTATTTAAAAAAGAGAAGAAGACTTTCTTTGAAAATCTTTATCCTGAATATCCCGAAGGTCTCTGAACTCTGGAATTCAGAGCTATCTGGAATCATAAAAGAGTATCTGAGAGGCGATATTTCAATTGATGTTCATAACACTGTAAACAGCTGTTCACCCCAAAGTCTTAAAAATATATCCGGAGGACTTTCCAAGATCTTGGACATCGTGAGGGTCTAGGCAATAGTTTCTGACCCACCTGGTATCATATCAAAATAAGCACAAGATCTGCAAAGTAACTCCTGATTATTGTAAAGTGTAGTGAAAACCTTCAACAAACTTTCCTGGAGATCTTTTAAGGTTGCGATGTTGATTCGATAGAAAGCTGGAATTTCATCAAAATTCGATTATAAACAAACCGTCGAAGGAAGTGTGAACTTCAGTAGTCTGGCAATTCCAGATGGGGGGAGTTCTTCTGTTACCGGTTGGTGCTGTTGAAAATCCTTGTATTTACTAAATTTGATACTGTATCTGTTGAATGTTCCTCTTCTGCCCACGAACATCATATGGGACAGACACTCTACAGGAAATCTTGAAAAATCCATCGAGGCAAATCAAATCCAAAAAGGGGTTATGGATGTTTACAAATTTGATAGCTGTTGAACGTGCAATTTTCTTATTTTTGCCACTCAAGTATTTCCAGAGTGTCAAATAAATTATTTGCTAGTTTTGAGCAAACATATTTGACAAACCAAAATGAAGGGCATCACACTATTTGACGAATAATCAAATAATAACTACGACAAAAATGGTGAAATATGTTAAGGTACACAGTAAGAAATATTTAATTTTAACAAACGTGTAAAATATCCCCTCGTTTAATTCCAAGCTCAAGGAGGCGTAAACAACGAAATTGTTTGCAACTTTTCATGCGCCATACAACAATATTTGGAATCTTTCATACAACAGGCTAGATTCAGGCGTTATCGGGCTAAAGTTTACATGAAATATCCCATTATTTTTTGGCAAATCTAGCATTCCCTTTATGTGCATTAGATAACGCAGAAAATTCAATGTTTCTTTTTATCTGTGTTTAACCATATATGTAAAATTTGCCAAATATGTGGGCGTTTGGTCAAAAAGTGCAATCTCAGCTTAAATGCGGGCAAAAAAAATAAGCGACTATTTTTGGTGGATGGCAAAAAAGAACGAGAAAGAGTTTTTTTTAACAAACCAAATTGTATTTTATTCATGAGGAAATTAAAAACTTTACAAAAATACTTCTATTCCCTTCCGCGCCGACATTCGGCAGTTAGACGGAACTTTGACCATAGGCGAAAAAAAGAAACTTGTAGGCATATTCTACAGTTCCTTGGTTGCCTTTTTGATCACATCATCCATCGTTTTGGCCACTAAATTATTTGAATCTACTCTCCTCTTCAAATTGATCCAGAACTGGGCGGAGCTGGGGTACGTTGGGAGGGTTGGAATGCTTCCATACGTTCCGCTTCGCCGGGAAGATCTCTTTGACCAGAATCTTCAGCCATTCTTTCTGTGTTTCCCTTGGTTCTCCGGCACGGCTGGCTTGACTGATGCTTCCGCATGTGGATATCCTTTTTGGCCAAACACTTTTTGACAATTTGGTAGGTTGCACCGACCTCCCGGCCCAACGCACGGAAAGAAGTGGCCACCTTGCCTTCCGCCTTCCGTTTGAGCTTCTGTTGAATCCTCCGGTCGCTCAAAACGGACCAGACTCTCGCTTTCCATGAACTGCTAGAATCTTGTAGATGTTTTCACGATCGTATGGCCGACTTTTTCAGGCCCGGATAGAGCAGGAGGTACGAACAACCATAGATTGAAGTTGTTTCACTGTTCTCGCCATAGCTGTCGTAAACAAACTAATAGAGCTGTCAATTTTCCACACTATAAAGGCAACTAGTATAAATTGAATACACCGAAAACTAATTTTCATTCATATTACGAAATCGAAGGTAGGACTAACAAAGACAACAAAGACAACAACGAATAGTGTCTGCAACAAAACTGATTTGTAATTTTTAAGAAGCTTCCTTCGTATTTAATGCTACTCGCGCTACTGTCACAAGCACTAAGCATTTGTTGACAAAGGAAGAAAATTCGTACAAGAAGACAACACAAAGATATTGTTACCAATAAAAAAGTCTCTCTGGTGGTTGCATGAACGACTGTCAGATCTACTTTATCGGCTCAAAATATAATTTAAAAAAAGCGTTACCACGAGAAATTGTTCGTGACATGGGATTCGATCTTTTATTGAGACCGTGGTTGATCTAACTAGGCCATGTTGACTCGTGAGAATTAACTAGATTACTGTGCATGAGGTTCTAACTTTTGACAGCACTTTCATATATATATTTTGGGATAAATTAATGCTTCCCATCATCCCAGCAGGAACACAAACCTTTATGAGTACGACCGAAGAGAAGCAACGATTGGCTGGTCTTCACGAAGTTTATTTTGTGCATTGTACAAAGAAGGTGTTATGAAAGTATTTTGTTAGCTGACAAGCAATATGAATGTTTCATACAATTTACGAGGGTTTGACTCTATGTACAAAACTCATGTTTACGAAACGCGTGTCAGCTAATTTACGAAAATAAATTTTCAGTGTACTGACCGGTGGACCGACCAGAACCAGCAGGGTAATTACATGAAAAATCCGTACATTCAGTCGTTTGTTTTTAATACACGCTCTATAAGCGAACGCGAGCAGGCAAAACTATCTTACAAATCTATTTTAATATGAGAAATAACGGCTCCTCGGAACTCATTCCAATATATAATTCAATTTAACAAAAAAGCTCTAAATTACAAGAATAGTGATCAACTAACAGTGACTAACTACGAGCACAGGCCTGAACTTAAGCATGATTTTGCTTTGTAGCTGTGCCTTGATCGGCTCAGCTAAAAAGGACTGTTCATTAAAGAAAGTGGACACCTGTTTCTTAAACGAAATTTTTTTTTTTTCCAACAAATTTATAAGTATCCTGTATATGAATTAAAATCAACATACATATGACCGAATTCACGTGAGTTTGAATATTTATATCTCATTTCTGATGAACGCTCGGACTTTTCTCTTGATACTTTCCATTTGATTGTGCACAACTTTCTCCGTAACTTTTCTTTGTGCTGCAGACCAATTTTTTTTTAAAACAGTCAACAGAGCTTGCTTCTCTTTCATCTTTTTTAAGATGCTACTGAATTATTGCCTAGTATCTTTCGATAGAACGCAGTTCAGGGCAGTTTGGGGGATTTTGGTATTTTTCGACAAAATCGACAATTTTCCTTCAAGAGTATCTCCAACGTAGCAGGAGCGTAGCGAGCAGATGCCAGATCCGGCCAAAATAATTGAGGATACGTATCCTTTCGGTAGATGCACAGAAAAAATATTTAATTTTAATAAGCGCCTAAAATTTCCCCAAGTATAATTCCAAGCCAAAGGAGTTGTAAACAACGAAATAATTTGCAATGTTTCGTGTACCATACAAAAATTTTGGCAATCTTTCATACAACAGGCTAGATTCATGCATTATCTGGCTTAAGTTTACATGAAATATCCCATTACTTTCTGCCAAGTCAAGCATTCCCTTTATGTCCATCAAAGAACGCTGAAAAATCAATGTTTCTTTTTATCTGTGTGGGTAGAAGTTGTTTTTCGATGCATTTTTTTCTGTAATTTTCACCGTTGATTGTGCCCGTTGTGAAATATGAAGAACTCTTTAAGCCACGGGAGCAAATGGCTTGTCACACATAAATATTTTTCCGATATTTTTCGGTTCGGATGTATCGCACATCATCAGGCACATCTGTCCTCTGCTCAGCGTTGAGAAATTGCGGCCCGGAAGTGTACTGGAAGTCAATCCGTCCATCAAAATGCAATGGTTTGGCTTTTGGAGGAAAACGTCATTCAAGTTCCGTGACCGCATTTTCGAAGAAGATTTCTGTGAATCCGTTCTTTTGGGCGCTTTCTGCTTCTTGTTGGTTCTGACATTGTTACGCATTTCAATATTCTGCACAGTTCAGACGCCAATGTCCACTTTCTTTTTGGAAATTTCACGAACGGAACACGGTTTATGCAATTTCAAAGGGCGTATCACTGGCAGCTCCTTTTTCCAGAGGCATTGGACCCTTTTTGCGTCCAGGTTTCTATAAATCTTCAAGAGAACACGTTTCTCAAAACTTCTTAACAATCTTAAACACTTCAGATTTAGTGCTCTTCATGCTTTTTTTTCCAATATTCGAAACAACAACTTTTCGGAAAACCATTTTTGCAGAATTTAGGCTTGCTCGCGACAAAAAATCTGAACAGATAAAATTTGGAATAAAACAAATTTGCTGTTAGTTCAATCCAAGAAGCATTTTTTATTCATTTAATTGTGTATCAAAAGTCATCTTAAAACTAATTCCAGCTGCTTAATTAGGCTGCATGAAGACACTAAGAGCTTTTGAGTTTACTCCAGCCATTAGGGTCTGTGCAGACTTCTCTGCAACCGATTTAGCTGCTTTTGTCCAAGATTTTCGAAATTTTTCTATTGTTGTAGCTTGCTGTATATATTCTCTCTTCACGAGAGCCCAATACCGCTCGATAGGTCGCAACTCCGGGCAGTTAAGTGGATTCGTCTCTTTCGGGTACATGGACGCCATTCACTTTATACCATTCCAAAACATGTTTGGCGTAGTGACAAGGAAGTGTCATGGCTCGCGCCTCTTTAGGCATTCTTAAGCTTGCTCGACATCAGCTGCATATTACCTGCCAAACCAAATATTTTTAGGAAACTGAGCCTTTTTCTTCCTCCTGAAATGCTCCTCTACGCCGATAGGATCGGCAGTATAATAAGACATTCCCGGAAGCTGCTTCCAGCACATACAGTCACCGCCGTGTCAAAGTGCTCCACTTTTCTCATGAACACGCTTCATCTCTGAAGTCATTGAAAAACTCATAATATCGTATTCAGTATATTTTTCAAGACATAATATATTTATTGTAAGGATGCATGTGTATTTTGAAAAATTATAATACGTACTTCTGCAAAATTATTTTTCGAACCATACGTGGTGTAAATTTTGGTGTGTCATGGTCAAAGTGCCCAATTGAAAATATATTATTTGTATGCTGTTTTACATCCAAACGCCCCTCGTATTAATTTTTTTTTTACATTTCCGCGTTTGTTGATCTTCTTACGGATTCTCAGTTGTCGGTCAGAAAAATTCAGTGCGAGGTATCTAAATAACCATGGATAATACGGTGGCAAGCAAACTATTCCCTTGCAGATCCAAAATGTGTTATTCGTGACATCGAGAAAAGGTGAATCGCATCGCAAGATTGGTGAAAAGTATGGATACAGCAAAGCAACGGTTACCAAATCTCGCAAAGTACTAAACCTATGGTTCAGTAGCCGATCGCCCAGGAAGGAAGGAAACGTATGTTATGATTACCGAACAGATGCGAGAATCATTCTAGAAATTTAGAAAAATCCGAAGGTTACCCTCAGGGAGATCGAGGAAGTGATTCAACAACCGATCTCGGACAGTACTTTACACAGAATGATCGCTGAACACGGTATGAAGAGCAGGTTTTGTAAGAAGTTGCCTTTATTAGCAAAGTCAACAAAGCGAAACGACTAAATTTACTGGAACATGCTGGTAAACCTTAGAATATTGAAAACTGTTTTGTGACTCGATGAGTCCAAATACGAGTTGTTCAACGGCAAAACCGAGCTCGTGTATGGTGTAGACCTGGAGAGGCGTGTGTTGGTGCTTTGGTAAAAATCGATGGTATTATGACAGAGATTTTCATCGATATCATAAAGAATTTGGAGGTTTCCTGTTAGCGAGCTGGGCTGGAAAACAAATTTCAGTTCAGCAAGATAATGACCCAAAACATACCAAGAGGTCAAAGGCATTCTTCCGTTCCTGCTGTATTAAACTATGGAATGGCTCCACAGAGACCAGATCTGAACCTAATAGAGAATCTGTGGGCTATCTGATTCACGCCGAGTTGATAAGATAGAGTTACCAACAAACATAACTATTTTCAAGCTCTTGAGAACGCCAGGCCAGGGGAGGACACATCAACTACTGATCACTCAACAGACTGGATCTACAACTTCTTTTTTTTAAACGCATGTTTCCTAAACTTTTGAGAGTGCCAAAAATATTTTTAGAAGTTTACTGAATTTCTGGGACGTTCTCTGAAGTTCTGGGAAGTTCCTCGATCTTTGGGGAAGCTCTCTCAAATTCTTGTAAGAATCCAGGGCTTCTGAGAAACTTCAAAAATTTCTGGGAAGTGCTCAGATCACCTGGGTAGTTGTTTGTTTCTTAACCGTCTGGGAAGTACTCTGAATTTCAGGGTAGTTCTCTGAACGTCTGAGATGCTTGCTGAGCTACTAGAAAGTTCGTTTTCTGGGAAGTAGCATGAACTTCAAGGAAATACCTTAAACTCATACAAGTTTCCTGAACTTTTGAGAAGTTCCCTATTCTTCTGGGAAGTGGACTACATTGGAGTCATTATCTGGACCTCTAGAGAGCTCCGCAAACTTTTGAAAAGCTTAATGAATTTCTGGAAAGTTCTCTAAACTTGTGGGATGTTCTCTTATTTTCTGAAAATTTCCCTGAACTTTTGGGTACTTCCCTGAAATTATTGAATATTCCCCGAACATTTTGGGTAACTCTATAAACTTCTGAAAAATAGCCAAACAAAATCTGTTAAGTTTTGTGATTTTTTGAATAGTTCCTAGAATTTCTGGAGAGCTGCATGAACTTCTGGGAAGAACCCTTATCTTTTGGGGAGTTCCCAGAACTCATGTGAAATTCGATGAATTTCTGGGAAGTACCCTGAATTTCTGCGAAGTTGCTGAACTGCTGGGAAAAACCCTTAACTTTTGGGAAGTTCTTTGGTTTTCTAGAAATTTTCCTGATATCCTGGTTTTGTGCCCCAAACATAAGGGAGAATTACAAAACTTCTAGGAACTGCGGGCCGTAAGTCTTTAAGGTGATCTGCGAAATTTTCTCAAGGTCAGTAGCCAGTTTGACTCCCCAATCCTCACATATTCTTCAACAGAACTAGCTGAGGAAGCGGCGGACGCCAATATCCGCAAGGCTTCAATGCACTTTTGTCACGACTTTTCCAACTAAATCACTGCAACATAGCTGGATAAAGCCATCAGATGACTCTAGGTGTCGCACAATATCCAGGAACATCTCCCTTGGCATGAGGAAACGACGCAGAAAGTGCATGTCATCGTAGGATGGCGTGTCGCTAAAGTAGTCCAGGAACAGCTTCTGATGACCGAAACAAAATCACAGTCGACGTTGAGGCGTCTTCCAGGGCGTGACCCTTGTCGTTTCGACTCTTGTTTTCTGCTGCCAAATTGCAAATCAGCATTATCTAACATCGTTTAAAAGATATGCATGCATTTACACACTCACACACATCCAAACGAAAGAGCAAGTATTTCTTGTCGTCTTCTAACGACGCTAAGAGTTTGCGAAAAATCTGTGATCTCTGGAAAAAAAACCCGGTCTCTGATGTTGAATGATTGACAGGATGACAGGTGTTGGCGGGTTTACCAACAAGAAATACAACACCGATGCGGGAAACGGAAAGTTGATAAATTTTTCAACGATGCAAATCAAGTATAAAGTTGTTTCAAAAATAAATCACCGCTAAGGCATGCCCTAATGCAATACCGAATGCAGGTTAAATAAGGAAAGGGTAGGAATGTGTTTCTGTATTACTCGCTTTTTTAGAAGGCGAAGAATCCTCTGCACATCCACGAGAAATCATTCGGATGTTGGATAAAAGCGGTTTCGTTGGCAGCAGGGTTTGTTTTGGTAAACGATACACTGAGTTCATGTTTATCTTAGCACTCAGAATACTTTACATTGAGTTGGTATGAAGAAAAATGTACATTGTAGATATATATTTAAATATAAGTATCGATTTAAACCAACAGTACAGATGCTTTAAGGACCATTATTAAAGTATGGACGCATAATTAAGGCATCAGAAAAAAATAAAACGACACTTGCGAGTCGATTTGTACCGATTTAAACCAACAGTTAGGATGCTGTTGGGACTACTCAAAACATATGATGGTGTTTCACTACATTGGTAAAAGAAACATGTTCATTATGCTATGGTTATTGGCTACTTCAAACCGATTTGAATCAACAATATGGATGATATTAGGGGCACTTTAAATGTGTGGTGATGGTGGTTTACATAATTAAGTCGAATTTTTCAGCAAATATTGAAACGTTGAATGTGAATATAAATGTACATGCATCAAACCGTATTAAAAAGTTTCAGTACAAAAAGGGTAAAAAGGTTAAAATTGTGTTATCATTGAGCAATTTCATAGAAAAACAAGTATGTGGTGTCTCGACATTTCGTAGTTTGTTCAGTAGAACTCGTTTTTTTCCTTTTTGAAAAATATTGCACCCGTATTTTTTCATTTCATCATTAGGCAAACGTTTCTGCGTTAGGGTAGTCGGAAAAATTGACTTTTTTAAAACATGATTTTTTTTCAAAAACTCATAACAAATAAAAAGTATCTATAATTTTTGGAAAAAAATATACAAATACAACTAAATTGCGATAAAAATATTGAAAACATGGACATTAAAAAGCTACATTAAAAAAAATCTCAAATACAAATTTCCTCCCTTCTTTGGATCGAAAAACCATTTTATTTTTTACAAATTCAGAAATATTTGCTACACTCAAGAAATTATCCGTACGATTTCCATACGATGGGAACTATGAACCACAAGGCAAGGGTCCAAGACTCATTTCATACGAAAACGTATGAAATGATTATTGTTGCATTGGTCGAGAAGAACATGCCACTTATACATTTTCAATTAACATCGTCTCTAGATTCTGAGGTTCATGATTCAAATCCCGATTGCAACTTTTTTTTTTCTGTGAGGTAAATTTTCATACGATCGTTCTATGAACTTCTTTCCATAAGAGAATCTTATGAAATTTTCAATAATATCTTCTGGCAAATTTTCATACAATATTCATATGGATTCCTCTCGATTTATTCGCTCAGTGTATATATGTCCACCTTCATCCATAATTGCTCTCTGTAGGCGATTACGGAATAGAGAGCACATCTTCATAACATAGTCTTTTGACACAGTAACCCACGGCAATGAAGCTTTCGAAGAATTGACACTTGGGTGAGAGGCAGGGATGCCAGATATTTTTTTCAAATGTCTGTGATAAAAATTTGCAATGTCTGGGAATGTCTATAAAAGTCTGTCATTTTTTTTTTCGAAAAATAGGCTTCTTTCAACGAAAAGACGTAATAAGAGAGCGAGTTATGTCATTATCGCTATTTGTGCGATTATGTAAACATGTCTGCATATATTTCTTGGATTGTATGCAACCTTACACTATTGTTTCATATTATTAAGGTGACACTGAAGCTTTAAGCATTTGCATAGATGACACAATTTTCTATAGTTTTTTCCCCTGTAACGCTCTTTTCAGTTTTGTACTTTGAAATCAAAATTTAGTTTTCATTTGATAAATTCAACCGACTTTTTTTTTATTTAACAATAACCATTGATGGTATGTACCATATTATAATATGGTGTCATTATCACTAGATTATCAATATCATTATGGTCATATGAATGATTTTGGAAAAGACTTCTTCTTCGGTTAGTTAGTGATAATCTCTTAAATTTCAGAGAAACTCTCTCCTGATCTTCTGCACGGCTCTTTGCTTTATTCTGGGAAATTTCTTCCTGAACTTCAGGCAAAATTCCTCATGAACTTCCTGGAAGTCACTCCTTATTTTCTTCGTAATTCACATTTAAGAGCCCAACCTTACCTTCCAGAAACATTTGGTATTTTTTTCCTAAACATAGTTACTTTCTGCACTTCTGATAAGTCCTATCCTGAACTACGAGGAAAGTTTCTGCCAAACTTTGGGAAAGTACTCTTCAGAATTTCCTGGAAAATCTTCTGAAGTTGCTAGAAGTTTCTCCCTGAACTTCTGAGAAGTTCTTTTCTGAACTGCAGAAGAGAATATTTGAACTTCAGAGAGTATTGTCTGAACTTGCGGAAGTTTGTTCCTGAATTTCTGAGAAATTCCTGCTTCAACTACTAGAAGATTCCCCTATACTTCTGGAAAGTTTCTTCCTGATTTTGTCAAAAGAATCTACCATAACTTCTGAGATTTTGTGAGCATCGAGCCGTTCTCATTCTGAAATTCTGGAATGTGCGATTCGGAACTTTAAAGAAGCTCTCTAGCACATCTGGGTAGTTCCAATTAAACTTTTGGTCTCTTGAGAACTTCTGAAAAGTCTTCCTGTGAACTTCTGAGGAGTTCTTTACTGATTTTTTTGGAAATGTCCTTCTTGTTCCTCGAGGTAGAGCCCTCTCTGGTAATTTTCTTCCTGAAATTCGGGGTTGTTTTTTCCTGCGCTTATTCTTTCCAAACTTCTGATTAGTCTCATCCTGAACTGCGAGTAAAATTTTATTGAAACTTTAGGAAAGCTTTCCTAAAGTTTCAATAAAATTTTACTCGCAGTTCAGGATGAGACCAATCAGAAACTATTAAGAAAATTCCCTTAAATTTGTTCTTGAAGTTTTTTCCTGGACTTCTGAGAAGTCCTCTTCTGAACTTTTGGTAAGTTTTCTCCCTAACTTTGGGGAAGGTTGTTCCGGAACTATTTGAAATATCCTGCTCAAATTAGAAGGAAGTACCTCCAATGCTCATAGAATGTTTCATTCTGTTCTTTCTAAAGAACTTTGAGAAATCCTTACTCTGAAATTTTGAAATGTTCTCCTCTGAGCTTTGGAAAAGCTGACTAGCCCTTCGGGGAAATTCCAACTAACCTATTGAGAATTTTTTTCCGGATGTTCTGGGAAGTTATTTCCTGAACCTCAGAGAAGCTCTCTCCTCAACTTCTTTGATGCATCGTCCTGGACATTTTTTTTCTGATTAAAAAACAAAATTATAGCCAGTGCCCTTCCTGAGTAGTTTCCGTTTTAAATTTGGGGAAGTTTTTTTGTGAACTTCTTGGAAGTTCAATCTTGAATTTTTGAGAAGAACTCCAAAACCACTGAAAAGTTCCAAATTTCAAAGAAGTCCTCTCCCTACACTTTTTCCTGAAGCTCTGATAAGTCCTCTCCTGATTCTTGGGGAAGTACTGTCCTGAAATACTGGTAAGTAAGGTCTTGAACTTTGGTAATGTTCTGTCCTGAATTTTTGATGGTTCTTCTTACTTTAACTGCTTGCTCCCAATATATCTGAGTAGTTTTTACCTGACCATCGGAGACGCTTTTCGAGGATATCTCTTCTTGAACTTCTAGATAGTATCTTCCCGAAGCTCTGGGAAGTCTTCTTTTAAACTTCCCAGGATGTGCCCTAAATTCTGGGTCGTTTCTTTCTATATATCTCGGAATTTATGTCTAGTTCAGGGGTATATTTCTAAATCCATAATGCAAATGTACTGAAATGACGCGTTTAGTAGTACTTTGGAAAACATATCAGATTTTGAAGATTTATTTAAATAGCTCATAACTTTCACTGTTGTACTGTCCCCGAGTGGCAATCGACCTGGCTTAGAACAAATGTTAAGATCACAAAAGTAATAGTATTCAAATGAGAAAATAAAATCTCAATCTCCTATATCGTTTTAACAATATGTCAGATGGCAAAAGGCCAAATAACAAAACGTTGAATAGGCGGTTAAGTTGCCATAAAAAATGGCAATTTTCACGAACAAAATGTTTGCTGTACTCTATGTCAAAATTTTGGAATGTAATCCAGACCGAGTGCAGACAATAAAAAACCTTAACAATATTTGTTCATGCAGAGGTTATATGGTGAAAACGAGATTAAACTATTTGAAAACAATAACATAAAATGTTGGTTATATGTATATCTTCCATCCGAAATATAGTTTTGACTATACCGCAAATTTTTTATCTTTATGCGGGTTATATTAAGGGAACGTCCATTAATTATGTCACTCAAAAAGTGGCTTTTTGAAATTTATAAAATAATTCAAATGTCTGTAAAAGTCTGCAACACAAATAAAATGTCTGCTAAATGTCTGCATCGTTAAAAATGTCTGCAACAAAAATGAAAAGTCTGCAAATTTACAGACATGTCTGTGAATATGGCATCCCTGGTGAGAGGATCCATAGGCATTTGCTCAAGAGGGGCTCAATTTTGGACTGCTTGAAAGCCAAGTATCTTCCGGCCATAATGACATGTTCTGCTTAAATCAGGGTTGAGTCCGTTTAGAGGTATGGAATGGTGCTCCATCTTGTTGGAAAATAAGATTGTAGAGTTCATCGAAGTTTGCTTGAATCCACGGAGGCAGTTGATTCTTCAAAATGTTCATGTAACTTTTCTTACTACTTTTATGAAAACAGGAGGCATCTTCAACTCATTCGACGCAATCGCTTCCTCTTGGTATCCCTGGATGATGCTTTTGAGTCATTTTTGACCTCTGACGAGATATTCGCTTCTTTAGCCAGCTTTTGGATGAACCTACCTAGATTTAGAAGCTCCTGTGTGAAGGGCCAAAAACTTTTGTGCGGCCCCGTAAGCAGAGGCACTTATGCGAAACCCACGAATATAGGGAAGAAAGTCTCCTTCCAAAAGCAAATTCACACTCACAGCACTTGAATCGAGC
>JASCZW010002676.1:0-29499 GCA_034211315.2 Aedes japonicus
GCGGGACACACACATGTAGCCATTACATTTCTCACACATTACCATTGTTACCGTTTTCACATTTCATCAACAAGCCATTGCGTCAATATTACATGGTTTTTACCACATTAATTACATTTTCATTATTTCTTCATTAATATTTCTATTAATGTTTGTTTTCACATTTCATATTAATATTTTTTATTAATTTTTTAATATTATTATTAATATTGTTTAATATTATTAATATTATTAATATCATCATTAATAATAACAAATAATAATAATAACAATAGACAATACCGTCAGTCATGTCAAGCCACTGAAAAAAAAGACACAAAAATGGTTGCCAAAAATTCATTACAAGTCGGATTTTCTTCAAATTTTCAGGGAATAAACAACAATGATTAGTCCTAGGGGGTTTGAGCTGTTAAGTGGAATACCTGGAATTAGAAATGAGAAGAAAAACTAGTATTTTCCATTTAATTCCAACTACCTTTGCTTAACTTCGACAGATACGCGTATTTCGTCTACAATGTGCAGACTTCTTCAGTGTCTCGTACTAATAACTCGACTGAATTATATGGAAAATACTATTTTTTTTCTCATTTCTAGATATTTTTTTAAATTTAGCTTCTGAAATGAGCTTTGGCAAACGCATTTAAGGACATACACGACCGAGTCCTTTCTCAATATAAATTATAGGTTAGAATTATTTCCACTTCAAGTGTTAGAAACTGAAAATCACAATTATATCGAAACAAAAAAGGGTTCAAATTGCTAACCAAAGGATGCTCCAAAGGAGCAAGCACTTACCAAAAATATCATGCATAAAGTCTCGATAGTAATTGAGATTTGTGCTCAGCAAAACGAGAAGTGAGAGGGACTCGGTCGTGCATGTCCTTAAGGGGTGATATACAGTTAGAATAGCCAAAAATTTCAATCTTTTTTTTGCATAAAAAGTTAGTAAATTTTCCGTAAGTGTTTCGTTTCATCGTTTTTCGAAGACGCCTTCTTCGCGCGTAGACCGATAATTAAAACTTTCAACGCGTTTTTCTCAAAACAGCATTTTCGGAGTATGTGTCGGTGATAACTCGAAAACTAATTTTTCGATTAAGCTGCAACTTATACGATTTCTTTATTATAGTATTACCTGCTATATGAATTAAAAATTATTGTAATATTCTATTATTTAATTCGGAAAAATTTGATTAAATGGCGGAAAATACGTGGATTTTTTCAAAAAAGTTACGCCAAAAGTCCAATTTTTTAAAAAATAAATTTTTCAATTCATCTACTTACTGTAAATGTAATTTGTGTAATTTTTTTGGGTTAGTAGGTTTCAGATCGAAACTGCGACCGGGATTTTTTCAACGACCGCCATTATATTGAAAAAAAAAAATGAAAAAAATATTTTTGTATACTACATGGATACACATATAATTGTAAAATAGTTTCGATTGATTTAAGTTGAAACTGTCATATCTCCTTAATGTAATTCTCCTTAATGATTCAAAAATGGAGGGCTTGATGACTTCTTGATACTTCGTTTACAAGAAAAGATTTATCTATTGACGGATATGCGGGACTTTGTTGAAGAATGTATTAAGAATATAATAAGTTAAAAAAAATCTTAAGCCTCAACAAATATTGTGACTTCTTTTTCATAAAAGAGAGAAATACCAACTATCAATATGGAATTACACTGATAAAAAAGCAATGGTAAATTTTATGTGTCCCCAGGCTTGGCTTCTCTTCGCACGTGTAGCTAGCATGTGTACGTTTTAAACCACACGCGGAGCAGAAAACTCGACACACGCCGTGTGATCATCGGTTGCACGCCGTGCACGAGAATTTGAAAACGGAGCAAGCGCATTGCCTAGCGGGAGCGTGTGTCATGCACAAAGAGAAACACGGAGCAAAACAAAGATGCTCCGTGCTCTTGGGTTTTGGAATTTTGTCAGCGTTAGTATGCGGTCGTACCTATCTCATGGAGTGTAGATGTTTTTGTTGAGTAATGTATTGTTTTTCAATGATGGCTGAGAAAAGGAAGCTAAGTGGGGATGTGTCGAGTTTTTTTCGGAAAAGAAAATAATTTGTCACAATGGTTCCGAAAAAACGTTTTTATATGCTCATTGTGTAAAGGGCGGTCGCTGCAGTGTGGCTCGAAATTTAATTTGACTCGGAATATTACTTCCGTTCACAAGGAAAAGGCAGTGGAGTCTGGACTTCTAACGTAGAACAAGGAAAACATTTCCACAGGAGATGTTCAAAAGAAACTTTCAAAAGTATATCGATGGACCGTAATGTGCATATCACCAGCGCTCGCGGGTCGCATAGTTTGAATAAAAGCGGACCTTGCATAGCGTAGGGAAAGATCTGTGCTTGGGATTGTAGTTCAAATTTTGGAAAATGGCGTGCTTTACACTCACACCCTTGCTATGGTGAAAAAAATTGGCCTCAGTACGGTGGAAGTTATTTGTGGCGTAATTCTAAGGTTATGAATAACTTTAACATTGATCTGGGTCAAGTTCACTCTGTCACTACTTATAACGGTTCTAATTTTATAAAAGCAACTAATTTAATAAATGATGCTCAGACTTTTCATTTGACTGAGCGTGAAACGTACAAGCTTCAAATGGCGAAAATCCTTTCGAAGATTCAGACAGCGAGGACGACGAAGATAATTTTGTGAGCTGCATTGTAATTTGGTAAGTCCTGTTTTGGAAAAATGATGTGTTCCATTTGACAAAATGAAAATAATTGTCATTTAACGCTCAATTCACTTTGGTACATTTTGGAAAAAAAATCACAAAAAGTTATCGTTATTCTATATATTTTATTGTTCTTTAAAAAATACGCAAGCTTTTTGCAATTCCAGTTAATGCTACGGAACATTTTTTCGAAAATGTATCAAAGTAACAAAGTGTCAGATAAAAGCTTTTAATAGACCCCGAAAATCTTGGAGAATTATTTCTGGCAGATGAGAAATAAATGTTCACATATATATATATATCCAATAAGGGAAGGTCCATTAATTATGTCACGCAGTAAGGGGGGAGGGGGGGTTTGGGAAAACGTGACGATTTAATTTAATCCGCGTTATTTTAAATCCACACAACTTACGATCTTTCCGTTACTACTACTACTACTTCTATATCAGTTCTTTCATAAGGCTTATTTTCATTAATAGTGAAGAAATTAATCCGAAGTATCATCGAGTGATATTATTTATGTTGCTTTTACAGGGCAAATACATATCATTACATAAGAATTAGTTTTTATACTTTCTAGTGAAGACGACGGAGCTGAACCATCACTCGATCTTTCGGATGATGAAGCTGATATTGAAAGCATAGACGATTTGTCTATTATTGAACAGGGTCATCTTATAGGAGGAGGATGTGTGGCTCATGACGTGCAATTGGCTCTTCGCAATGTACTTAAGAAAAAATCCGTAACTAAATTCCTGGCTACCGCCCGGAAGCTGTTTAAGACAATGCGAGCACAGCTATATGGCTTGTGCACAAATTACGTAACGCATGAAAGGGAGGAGGGGGTTGAGCAACCGTTACTTATTGTGACATATGGGGGAGGGGGGGGTTTTAAAATCGTTACGTAACAAAATAACCAATTTGAAAAATAGATCAAAAGTAAATAACCAATTTGCATTATTACAAATTTTTGTGTGCCTAACAAAGTAGTAAGTAGCAAGTAGAAAAGGGTTAATTTATACTAGTTAAGAACTATGGTTCAAAATTCTGGAAAAACCCCACGTTCAAAACGTCCGTTATTATCTTTCCGTTGGTAGTGGATATAGGTGTTACCAACAGAGCATTTCCAGGAAGTTTACGCTTTAAGTCATTGTTTACAATTGTTACTGTCGACCTTTTGACGATTTTGTCTAGAAATGCACTTGTTACTGCACTGAAGTTCTATGTTTCTGCCGTCATGAATTAGTCACACACACACAGCGCGCATACACTGTATGGATTAAAAGGAAAACACTGATTAGTGTATAAAAAATATAATTAATAATAATAAGTTTTTTTTTGTTTTTTTTTTGTGATACTTTAAATAATTTAAAGACATTTGAGTAAGCTCGTTGAACGTACATTTGTAACAGTTTTAAGAACACTCAGTAACCTGAATAAATGCAGTACAATAAGTGCAATGTTTTTCGTAATCTTTATAATAGCTTTAAGTTACTTAAATGAAATTAATTGACTGATGTTTGCAATCTTTACTAACACTTCAAGTAACCCAAATGAGACATAAACATAAAAAATTACAACAATAACAGTTTTGTGATGATTTTATCACAATTGAGAAATAGGGGGGGGGGGTGAGTCCATGAGCGTTACGTAATTAAATGGGGGAGTCTGGTCACGTGTTACTTATTGTTAAATAGGGGGGAGAGGGGGTCCAAAATCCCGATTTTCTGCGTTACGTAATTTGTGCACAAAACCTGTCCATTCGTTCCGTCTACATAATTTGGCACCTTGCAGAGCTTTCTCTGCAATTATTTTGAAGTTAAAACTGTTAAGTGGATAATCGTTGAAGAATTGTAAAAATTCTCCTCCTCTCTAAGAACTTTTTTTGTTAAAATCGCTCCGTTAAGAAAATATCATGTTTTCCCAGGGAAATAGTTGCACGATTCGTGTTGGAAACTGTTTTCAGCTACAAATTATTAGTGTTCTTGTATGTTTCTTTGATGTTTTCATGATAAATTATTCATTTTAAGTTAACACTTACGGTTACCTAATGTGAAACATCGTTTATTGGAAAATGATGAAAATGTGTGATTTCTATGCGATGACTGCGTAAAATGATTGAATTTTGTATGGGAAGCTTATTGCCAGCAGGGAACAGTAGAGAAAAGGCTTTTTATGACAATATTGTTGAATGTTGGTTCAAAATTACATTAACAAGCAAACATTTGTTTACCAACCAATATCTAAGGAAAATACATCCAAACTTCTTTCACCCAACAGCAATTCGATACAGTAGTGCTTCTAGACGATTTTCACAATGAAACATTAGTAGTAAACTATCTCGGTTCTAATTTATTCGTAAATTAACTTTTATTTACATCTTGTATGTGTTGCATCATGGACGGTGTCATGAAATCAAACACGCAAAAGCAACCGCAGTAGAAACTACCATTTTGAGGGTTAAATTAAGCGCAAACACCAACAATCTTCCCCTGACTATAAATGCGTTTGATTTTACCATGCCTTATAACATGTTGTAGGTTGTACAATAAACATAGTAAATTTGACTGAAATTTCATGGTAGTTTTGAACACAGGCATAGTGGTTTTTACTAAAAGATTTTTTTCTGTGAATGAAAATTTCTTATGAAAAATCATCCAGTAAACCTCATGATGCGCATGAGTCTAACCAGAAAAACATTTTGTAAACCATTTTCTTCCATTCTTCCAAACATCCTTATGCGAAGGTTATATCAGAGTGGAGCTTTTACTCCCCTACGCCAATAGAAAGGCTGTTGAAAGGCACGTAGAGCAACACACTCGTTTGCTCGGCGAGCGCGCTCTTACCAAACACACGAGCAGTGCAGTGCGAACTTTCGAGATTTCTCTTTTGTCATTTCGCTCGCTCGATCTACCGAACGAGAGGAGCGTGTATTCGTCGGTGTAGAGCAGATGCCGAACACGCACGGTGCACCATACAACTTATGCCGTGCGCGTGGCCGATACACTCCACTCTTCGCTCAAACGGAGGAGCAAACCAAGCCTAGTGTCCCACACATATTTTTTTGCAATTTGACCCACTAATGATATCTATGTGTAAATCCACATACATTCTATGTGTACACATAAACTCTATGTATGTTCACACATAATTTTCATTTGGCACATAAACTTTATTTGTGATTCTCCCTGGGTTCTGTTTATGTGTGGACACATAAATGTTATGCAAAATTCCACATAGATTTTCGCCAATAAATATGTGTCCTTTTTTATTAGTGTAGAGATTTGGAATTGTTTCACTGTGTAGAACGTCCTGGTACGAAGTACACCTTCACCCAAAATAAATTTCACATAATCAGTGGAAAATATCCACTAGAAATTCACTTAACTTTCATGTGATTCAGGAAGTGGAAAATGCTTCGCAAAATCCAGTGAATCTTATGTGTCCAGTGAAATGTATATGATTAGTCAAGTAGAATTTATTTTTCTACGTGATAATCATGTAGAAGTCACTTATATAAGTATTGGAAAATATCTACTTGTGTTTCCATTAGTAGCTAAGTGAAAGATTTTTTCAGTGTTGCAGTACATTCTTGCGCCTTTCGGTATTAGAATCTTCGTTTTTGCATTGATTCGCTGGTTTATTTTTGACAGAACATTTGGGGGGGTGTTCGTGTGAATCACGTTATTTGGGGCGAATCATTAAGCTAAGGACCGATGTGCTGGTTACTCCTGAGCCAAAAACTGTATATATTTTCTTCTTGACTATCCATCGCCTGGAAATATTGTCAAATACATTGCTGTAGGGATAGTTATGGTTTGGAAAAGGCGTATATAGGGTGAACATTTATTTTCGATGCCATTTAGGAATCCAAGATGACGCCTTCTGGTTTTGAAAAAAAGTGGGAAATACTAGAAAATAAACAACATTATGCTTTGTTTTTCGATCGCGAATGGCGTGTAAATACTGGACTTCGATGCCCGACGCAATTTTGGAATCCAAGATGGCGGCTTCTGTTTTGTAAAAAGTTTTACAAGTTGTACGTTCGTTTTTCAAACACGCTCAAAATCTTACATAATCTCAAAATCTACAAAAGGTACATAATGTCAGAGATTTTAAGCATATTGCAAAATATTGTCTTCGGAAAAACACAACTACTATCGATTGATGGATACAGATTTTGGCTTTTTTATTCGGGCTCTTAAATTTAGGCAACGAGTTATCGTAACTCGCAAATTTCTGTGCTAACTACTATTGTATGTTTTTGTGAATTTATTCACTTTTGAAGTTCCCTCCTCTCGGATATGTGATCTGGTCGTGATGCATGGTTCTAAATGTTGATCAAACTTTTAAAAAAATATATATATTTTCAATGTTCTGATGCACGTGGTTTTGGAAGCAATTCACAAAAGTAAGCTAATATTATCCTTGCTAAGGTTCTGGAGAGGAAGGAAAAACCTGAAGTCCTTTCATCAAATTTGATGAGGCTAGAAATTTACCAACGTTTCGAGAATCTCTTTACACCAAATGAAAGGTATTGATCATAGCTAAAGACTTTCAACATTGAAATTTTGGTTATCCCAGATTTTCCTTTAAAAATAATTTAAAGGCTTATGATTTCGCACTGAAACGGTCAACATATAGAAAATGGACACCTGTTACTCAAAGGAAAATATTTATTTTCGAACAAACTTATAAATTTGCTTTATATAAATAAAAATCTCCATCCGTATGATCGAATTCCACTTAATGTTTAATATTTAAAGGGTGTTCCACATCAAATTTAATCATGGGAAAAATTCTGTACCCAAGTAACAATCGGAATGCTTTGAGGATTTATTGAAATTTTATCATTGTTTTAACATTGCATCTCTGGCAGCTTGTGGGTTTGTTAAAGTTTTATGTGATTGTCATAAAATCAGGCTCTCAAGTATAATATAAAACTATTATATGACTACCAAAACAAAACTCAGGTTTCATAGTACTAACGTAAGCCCTGAGGTGGTTCTCTATTCGTCCTAAAAACTATAGAATAAAACCAGAATTTATTAATCGGACATCGAAAAACAACTCGGAATCGTGCAGTCAACGGTGAGTCGTGTGATTAAACATTACTACGAAACTAAAGACTGTATTCGATGAAATTTGGACACACAAAATAGGTCACCAAAAATTTTCCTTGAGCCCGATTCTTTTCAAACTTTCTGGAAATAAAGGAAATAACAACTAAATGGTTAAGTTTTGACATCATTGGTTTATTTAACCTCTTCTCCTAATCCAAATGCCCGCACCTTTGCCTTGACCCCTTTCATCAAATTTTGGGCAATTATAGGACCGACTTGCTTACTTACTTTTAACCATACTTTCTTTAGTTCAAGTTCATTTTCTATCAGTGTTGGAGTTTTAACGAGCTTTGCCTTCATGATTGCCCAAAATTTTTCAATTGGGCGAAGTTCCGGAGTGTTTGGAGGGTTGACGTCTTTTGGTACAAAAACTACATTATTATCTTTGTACCAGTCTAAGACGGGCCGGGCATAGTGGCAAAATGCAAATCCGGCCAAAACAGTGTCGGGCCATCGTGAGATCTCAAGAAGGGCAGAAGTCGTTTTTGGAGGCATTCGTCCTTGTAGATTTGTCCGTTGACGGTCCCAGAGGTGATGAAGGGCTGACTCATTTTGCCACATCCGCAGATCGCTTGCCAGACAAGGATTTTTTTTGGCGAATTTCGACAGTTTCTTCTTCCGTACACTCTCCGGAACGGCCAACTTATAGGTGGCGACGTAGTGTTCCTGTCCTGGCATTTGTTTGGTGTCGGCTTTAATGTAGGTCTCATCGTCCATCATAATGCAGAACGGTTTTGCGAGCCACTCCCTGTACAGTTTTCTTGCACGAGTTTTGGCAACCGAGTTCTGTTTATCGTTCCGGTTCGGTGCCTTCTGGACCTTGTACCCATGTAATCCAGAACGTTTCATTGTTTTCTGCACAAAACAAATTGAAACTTTCGTCTTATTCGCAACATCCCTGATCGAAATGTTGGGATAACGCTTAAATTGGTTCAAAACGATCCTGGCCTTCTCCGGATTTGATGTGCCACGTTTTTTGCCACTACCATTTTTCCGCTTGGTTGTCTTACGGTCCTTGAACATTTTGATCACATGAGATACGGTTGAATGTGCGATTCCGAGCTGTTTTCCGATCCATCGATGAGAAGCGTTTGGGTTTTCGAAGTGAGTGCCCAAAATTTGTTGGCGCACTATTTCTTTATTCGAAGCCATCACTGAAATCACTCGACCGATTTTCACGAAACTCATTACACAATTGACACAACACAATGAAATACATTCAGTTAAAATTTCAATAATTTTTACCCACACGCTAAAAAGTTATGAACAATTGCGTGTGTCCAAATTTCATCGAATACAGTCTTTATGAGCATCGAACGGAAGGAGAAATGTGATAAGAATGGATGTTCTACTAGTGTTTAAACGGAATCCCAATGCTTCGGTCAGGTATGTGGCCAAAAAGTTGAATCGGTCCCTGTCTTTCGTTCAGAGAGCCAAGAACCGGGAGGGACTGCATACGTATAACGTGCAGAAGGCTCCAAATCGTAACAAATGGCAAAATACGGTGGGAAAATCACGGGCCCGGAAACTGTACACCCAGATGCTGACGAAGCCTCATTGTCTCATCATGGATGATGAGACTTACGTCAAGGCGGACTTCCGGCAGCTTCCTGGGCTGCTGTTCTTCATCGCTCAGCACTAGTTTGATGTTCCGGAGGAGAACCCTTAAAAATTTGCCAAGAAATACATGATTTGGCAAACGATCTGCTTATGTGGCAAACAGAATGCGCCGTTCCTGATTACCGGAACTGAAAACGGGAAGTCTATCTCAAGAAGTGTCTACAGAAGCGTCTGCTTCCTCTGTTGAAGCAACACGAGATCCCTACGATCTTCTGGCCGGATCTAGCTAGGTATCACTCTTTTCAAATGTTGTCCTGTAGTGGTACGAAGCCAACGGGGCCACTTTCGTACCCAAGGACATGATCCCCCTCTACGCACCGGAACTAAAGCCCATCGAAAAAATACTGGACTATTATGAAGCAGGCACTAAGGAAGCATCCCAAGGAGGTCAAATCTGAGGGAGACATTAAGAAAAAGTGGGTTTCCGTACAGAAAAAGCTCCAGCCAGATGTTGTACAAAACCTAATGAGTAGAGTTAAGCGTAAGGTGCGAGCGCACGGTTATGATATTGAAGTTGGATGAAACAAATATGCTAAATGCTTACTAATGGATTATATTTTACCATCTGAAATTTTCTACAGCGTTTTTTTTTCGTGATGTAATTTGATGTGGGAAACCCTTTACTTTCTGAGCCAAAAACTATATCCATCTTCTTCTCGATTATCTAGCTCCTGATAAAAGAGTGGCAGGTGTTTTCAAGGTTCCTCCTTTAAAGTAGCTGTTTCGAGTAAAAACTGAAAGTACTACTTTCCCCGTACTGGCAACGTCAAAATCCCATATGAAACTTCAAGTCGATAGCCTTGACGGCTTAACGATTTTTAAAAAATGTGATAGGTTGGATATTTCCATAGTAATGATCATTTAAGTTATTGGTTTTGTTGGCATAACGGGGGCTTCATTCATGTTACAGAACTGAATACTCTTATTCGGCATAGGTAGCTGATCCTTTGTATCATTTTAAAAATATGCGTTTGAACTATCAGTAGTCTGACACATGGCAGTTCAGCAGCATGATGATAGATTTTCAAACACTGTCCATATATCATTTGAGACCACCATCAAGGGAATCTGCGAATTTCACTTTTTCTGGGTCACAACTTTTTCTGGTGAAGTCGGATCGTCACACTTTCTTCTGGAAAAGTTGTTTGTTAAAGTCTGAAAAATTTCAGAAGCATTTACATTTAAGCTGAGGGAATTGCCCGATTCAAAGTAAATTTGGACGCAATCAAGTGATCATAACTCAAGAATTATACAACATACACGGTTGATCAAAACGTCAAACGAAAGGGTATTTATCCAGCATTTATTTCAAACGATACCTAACAAGTTATTACATTTCACCGTTTCGAACGATCTGTCGCACTTTACTTGTGATCGATGCCATCATGATCTGTACAGTCGCTGATGACACTCTACCGGCGAACTTATTCCATTTTAAACGCATTTTTTGTGCATTTGTCACTTCTTTACAGCATCCTCTCGCTTGACAATTGCCCAATATTTTTCGACCGGTCTGAACTCAGGGCAATTCGGAGGATTAATCTCTTTGCCGACGAAATTAAAATTGTTTGCAGCATACCATTCTCGTACCTCTTTAGATGGTGGCAGTGGCAGCTGGCTAGATCCGACCAAAACATAACGTTGGTCTTGTGTTGCCGAATGAAGGGTAAAATCCGCCTTTTCAGGCGCTCTTTAATATAAACCTTCGACGTCATTGTGTGAGATGTGATGAAAACTTTGGTTTTAAGGCCACAACTGCAGATTCCTTGCCAAATCATTAGTCTCCGAGTAAACTTATCAGGAAAAACAAATCTATATCTTGCAGGGACATCTCAATTTTCGTCTGGTGATATTTTTATGATCCATTTTGACACATGTTTCCTCATCCATGAAAATACAGCCATCAAATTTCGGCAAAACGTGTTCGTATAGTAATCGTGCTCGCTTTTTGGCCACAAAATTTTGTTTTAGGGATCGATTCAGATGTTTACTGGCACAAAAAGACTTAACTCCTTCTCTTGAAAGGATGTCACGCACGGTGGAAAATTTAAATCGCATTTCTTTGCTAAATCACGTATGGAGACACCTGGGTTGCCTTTCCCGTACCTCATCACCTTTCTCCTCAGCTCTTTGTCTCTAGTGCCACTTTTATGATAGATGCGCTGTGCTCTATCCACACTCAGAGTATCCTTGTCAAATTTGATTACAAGACACACCGTTGACTTTGGGAATTTTAACACTTTTGCTATTTTTTAGGCAAACCACGAAGGATTCTCTAGATGTTTGTGCACAACTAATTTTCTTTTCTCAAGTTCCATGATCCGTGCGTCGATCAACCGAAAATAACTTTTCACCGATTTCTTCGTCAATGAAACATCAACAAATGCCTGTCAAACGTTTTTCGTTCCAACCACCAATGACGCGGTGGTGTATTAAACCGTGCGTCCAGATTTACTTTGAATCGAGTGTTATTCTCAAAATATATCAAAATTTCATTTTTTGATAACGATTTGTAAATAAAATTGCAAATCGCATGAGGTCAAAATACGATATTCGGTGGTTTTGGGACCCAAGCTAACGGAAACCGGCATAGAGCTCTGGGTCTAGAAATCTCTGTCGACCAGCGTGATCATCGATTGACTCGGAACAAACCGGAAAAATACTCTAACTAAGCTCTAACACTCTAAAACTACGCTGAAGTAAAGGGTCACCCACAATAGATACGTTTGTGTTCCGTTGACGGAAATTTGACAGAAAACCTATGGGAATCTGGCAAATTCAAGCAAACGCATCCGCAACGCATCAATTGTGGGCCACCCGAGCAGGAGCGAATAACTTGATAACTGGCCTTGGTTATCAAGAGCTCAGATTAAGAGGTAAAATTCCGGAGGATAATACCATAAAATTGATCCCACAATGTTTGGCGAATACCAAATTGAGGTAAGACAATACCAAAATAGTACCTGTCAGGTATTCCCAGGTATCCCAAATAAGAAGTTTTGTTATTCGAGAGATATTTTGATTGCAATTCTTAGGTATTTTGATGAGATATTTTACCTCTTAATCTGGGCTCTTTGATACCAAGGCCAGTTATCAAGATCAGAAATAGGTATTCATATGTTGTTGTCTCCTGCCCGGGTACGGAGGGGAAGCATAAAAATAACGACAAAACGGGGAAACACTATCGACACTCACACATTTCGGGAGGGATTCGATTGTATTCACTACGTCATATACAAAGCACGCGGAGATTTTATGATTTCACTGTTATTTTAAATTAAATTTAAATTTTTTTCGCGAAAGGACGCAGTAAAAACAAAACACGGTCAGTTACAAACCACGGCTTGCTGCGATAAACCATTGATTAACAGGTGTCCAATTTCTTTAATCAACAGTCCTTATCTTTTAAAGATTTGTATGACCAATAGAACAAAGAACATTACTTGGAGTCCCTCATGGAAGCCTTCTTGATCCTTTCCTCTTCAGCATCTTCGATCTTCAGGTCCTATTCTCTTCAACATTTCCTTTCAATTGGTGGGAATTTCAAATTTGCAAGGATTTAATATGAACAATTAGTGAGCATGACGTGCAATGCAAGTCAATCTTACTGACGTCACGTAAGTTTGGAGATTAGCTATACGCGATTCTTCCCGTAAGGTGTCCACGATGAAATTGCCACACACAAAATTGATTCGCAAAATTCGAGTTTTCATCCGATTGCCATCAAATTTTCGGGGATTGAGAAATAACTATTAAACTTCATTTTACCATTTTACTCGTATTTTATTTACAGTCCATACGCAAATGCCCGCACCTTGGCCTTAACCCCGGCCATAAGATTCTGCACAACCTGTGAATCAACCGTTTTTTGCATGTAAACCCATACTTTCTTCAGTTCCTCGACTGTCTTCACTACCTTAGGTCGTTTGAGAAGGTGCTGCTTCATAATCGCCCAGTACTTCTCGATGGGGCGGAGCTCCGGAGTGTTGAGAGGGTTGAACATTTTCGGCACGAAATTGACCTTATAGTCCGCATACCACTTCAGCACGTCCTTGGAGTAGTGGCATGAGGCCAAATCCGGCCAGAAGATGGTTGGGACGTTGTGGGCCTTCAGGAGAGGAAGCAGTCGCTTCTGGAGGCACTCTTTTATGTACACCTGTCCGTTCATCGTGTCCTGGGTCACGAAAGGTGCACTCCGCTTCCCGCACGTGCAGATGGCTTGTCAAACCAGGAATTTCTTCGCAAATTTGGACATCTTCTGAGTGCGGACATGCTCCGGAACGCTGAACTTATTCTTGGCCGTGAAAAACAGGTTGCCGAGGATCTGTTTGAAGTCGGCCTTCACATATGTTTCGTCGTCCATGATGCAACATTCAACTTTCGTCAGCATGTTGAGGTTCAACTTCCTGGCACGGGTTTTGGTGGACTTGTTCTGCTTCTCGTCGCGATTAGGGGCCTTTTGTACCTTGAACATTCGAAGCCCAGCCTTAGTTTTGGCCTTCTGGACAAAACTTCGGCTTAGGTGCAGCTTCTTAGCCACATCCCGAACGGAGGCGTTCGGATTTCGGTTTAAGGCCCCAACTACGCGGTTGTGATTTTTGGTGTTGTACTTTTTCCTTCACTTCTGGGCTTCCGATCGGTGGTCAACCGTTCCTCGAACCGCTTAATCACTCGCGACACCATGGAATTCGCGATTCCCAACGTTTTAGCGATGGAACGATGCGAGAGATGCTTGTTCTCGTGATGAATGCGCAAGATTTTATCACGCACGAGCTGTTCCTTCGACTCCATTTCCGCGAGTTTTGATCACAAGACTTTAAAACTTGCAGGATGTAAATAATGCACTATGAACTAAATCCACCCAAATTTTCATTAAATTCTACCCAACGGTTAAAAAGTTAGAGCAATTTCATAGTGTGGCAATTTTATCGTGGACACCCTTTAAATTGGACATGAAGAATTTTCAGAGTGTAGAAATTAAACTTCGAAAATTTTCCCTTTGCTCCTCCTCTTTCAGACACGATCTCCTTCGATGAAGATCTCAACATGAGGCCATCTTTATAAATAACTTTACCAAAACGTACGACCAAACCAACGGTCAACATCAGAACGTGAACAGCCTGGAAACTGAAACCCGTCGGGAAAGGTCCTTCAACTACCACAACTGCAGCAAAGCCAGCGCCAGAAGACCACCCCAGTAAACTCAGCAGTCGCCAGCCAGTGGAGCCACAACTGCACAATCATCCCCATCAGCTAGCCCCTCACCAACGGCGACCTCCCGATCAATTCCCGCCAAAGTAGGCATTGCTTTCCGAAACTCACAACTGTCCACATTTCTAATTTCGAAACCCATTTATTTTCCGCAGTCTACAACGTCCGTTACTCTACGGGTAAACCGGCAATGGCGACCACTAGTGCCATCAGTCGGAAGCCATCAACTACTTCGGCCCCTAGTCAGCCACTGATTCCGGATGGCCCCATTCCAGATGGTCTCGCTCGATGCCATCGCGGAAAACTTCGCCGAAGAACGTTGCCAGCATCGGGAAATTTGCCAGAAGACCAAAACCAAGAAGCAGGAAGGTTTTCGACGCCACCAAGCATCGAGTGGCGGGAACGGATTGGAGAAGTACGTCCTCAAGAAGAAGGTTGGCGCTGGTGCGAGTAAAAATCCATTTCCGGAGGTTCCACTACGAAGGCTGCAACCGCCGCTTCTGCCGCGGCCGATGCGAAAAAGAGTGACTGGCGCCGAAAGCACGAAGAAATTCATCCAAGCCATCCGGGCCGCCAAGGAGATGCAGCTCATCTGGCCAGGGCGGCAAACTTTCGGATCTCCCACCGCCACCACCCTCGGAAGTCCTGACTACGTCCAGTGTCACACTACTCGCCGCTTCAATCAGACCGCCGCCGAACGACACATTCCCAAGTGCGCCACCATGAAGCACAACAAACCGAAACCGACGACGAAAGCGAAGCGATTCTAACTCCACTGATCAACCTGAACTGCAACATTGCATTATGTATTTTTAACCCGATTTACTATTCGCCTCGGACGAGAATGTATTGCATAAATGTTATTTTTTATAAACCAACCAGGAACTTGGTAACTGTAACACCGTGAAAAGAAACGAAAAACATTATCATTAACAGGCCATTTAATGCTCGCATTCTATCCAATAAAATAAACGAAGAGACCTAACACCGCAGAGACAAAAATAACAATTATTAATTAATCGACCGTGGCGCGACGATTGCCTTAATAAATTGCAAAAAAATGCGGAAATTGAAATCGAACCGTTTGTGGCTGTGCACGACCAGTGAGAAAATAAACCTTGTACGGTAACCTCGACTACTTTTATTCTACACTTCAGAAAGATCGTGTGATACATCACCGGCCAAATGTTCCGTTCAAATCCAACAAGAAAAATACTTTCAGTGATTGTTCTATTCTCTAGAGTTACATCTTATAAACGAAAGAAAAGAAAATACCATCTACTACTCATCCGACACTTCCTCCACCTTGTCATCGCTCAGGGCGGAAATCATCTGCTTAACCGCCTCGGCCGCCGTCAGCATCTCCAGCCCTCAGGATGTAGGCCAACTGGTCAAGCTGGCGTCCATGTCGTCTTCGAACCGCACCTGCAGCAGATGGCGGCACTGGTCGCCGACGGTGGCATTTTCAAACTCGAAGTACTGGTTCGTCCCCGTTGTAGCCGAGCTTGGTCGCGGCTTCTTCCAGTCCTTGCCGATGCTCGGCGCCAGTTCGGCCATCTGTTCCTTGCTGACGGTGATGGTTTTTGTGTGTGTTCTTATCCTCCGGTGTCAGTTGTTCCGTCTTCAGCAATTCCGAGTCCATCTACAAGGGAAAGGGTGGGGCAACTTAGCAAGACACAACCTCGATGGCAAATGTCACACTCACTGATCCGTTTCCTCCTCGCCGACGAAGCCTTCGCCTTCCGCATCCGTTGTGCCGTTTTCGTTCTGCAGGCATATCCTCCTGCACCACCTGCTGTTTGATGTCCACCTTGTCTTTCTGGATCTTCTTGCGCACACTCTCTAGATAATCGGCACCTTGTAGGACGGGCTATTGAAGAGTGTGAAGAAGTGCGGCGATTAGCGCGCCAACAGACGCAATTGCCGCCACTCGAACGACGGATCGTGCTTCTCTTTCGAACCGTCCAGATAAGCTTCCAGCGAGGCAAAAAGTTCCGATCCTCTCCCTTGCAAGCCTGCAAATTGTCCGGACAGGTATTCCAAAGCCCTCGTCAATTCCGGATTTCCCGCAGAAGAATTTCCTTGCTTGGTCGAGTCCCGGATCAGGTCACCAAGGGGGCGACGAGGTGCGTTTTGAGGTAACCGAACCAGGGCGATGCATCTTCACCACTGCCAGAACCGGAAGCACTAGCTGACGCTGATGTTGCGGCAGCTGCAGCGGCTGTTGTTCCGCTGCTTCAGGACGTTTGAATTCCTTACATCCTTCGTTCTTCCAGCTGTTCCAAAGCTCCTCACGAGCCGACATATATGCCGCACGGATTCGGCAAACTTCTTCCCATTGGGCGGAGACTCGTCAATCAACTTATACACGGTGGTTTCCGTTTCCCGCAGCAATCAATCTGAACTTGGGTAAGCAGGTGGTTTTCCGCTTTGAATTTGACCGTGAATTGAGATACTGAAAAAGGGATCAACAAACTGCACCAGCACCGACCGTCGAAAGTTGGAATCCGACAGTTGCAACGAAAGCAGCTTCGGATTAGTCAGAAAGCTTAGCGAAAAAGTGACCAGATCTCAATTTGCTCCTCCGGTGGAATGTCCATCGCAGTAGGTTGAATCGACTTCTCACATTCGTACTACTGCTGGAAGATCTCAATACTTTCCAACTTGAAGCTACTAAACGCGGACAATACACTTCCAGCGTGCTGAAATAAAAAAAAAATCAATCACTTTAAATAGTCCAAAAAGCGAATACTCATCTCAAACTCACCGCTGCGAAAGTCTTCCACTGCACCTTGTTGTAGCATTGATTCGGATTTCGGAAAAAAGTCCTGCGAGACCAGAACTTGCAGTACAAATTGTAATCGATCTTCAAGCTGATTTTCCGGTTCGTTTTCCTCCGAACTATCCAACTGATCGCCCATCTCGCTTCCCTCAACGCCGTACTCCGTTATGTTCTCCAGATTGAACTCAGAAATGATGTTCAACCCGGACCGCTCGCTAAACGGAAAGAACTTGGCCAGAAAGAGTAAATCCTTCCGCAAAAAACCGTATTCTGCGACCGTGACAACCTTCGCAGCAAATCATTGCACATCCGCAGCAGATTGTGCTTGCAGGCCGTGAAAAACAAATCCTCCTTCCAGGTGGCCACATTATTCTCAACGTAGGTAAAAAATTTGCTCGCATTTGTCCAGTGTGACGGCATCGCGAAAATATCCCCAGCAGCACGACCGGAATAGTGGCCGAGGTCATCTCCAACCGGCAGGCGGCAACTGCAAAGTCGAACAATGCAACCCTCAATGGCAGGGATGTCATCCGTTTTCGTCAGCAGCAGATTCGAAGGCCTGATGCAGAGCGGCTTTCCCGTCGTTGTCGCTGGATCCCTTCTGCCGTCGTACACTACCTTCCAGCTGATCGATGTCGTTCACTTTGTATGCCTTGTTCAGAGTGTCCTACGGATGGAAACTTTTAATCGAAAAATATTCACGAAAACCATCGCATTGCGAATAATCTTACCATGAACAGCTTTAGCAATGATATAAAATTGGGCGTCGTCATTTTGTCACTCGTTCTGAACCGAAATTATCACCTAATTTCAAATAATCTACGAAATTTCCACTAAATGAACGCGCGATCAACGCCGCTTCCCGATTTTCACAATAAACAAATCACTGTCAATCCAGCCAGCGAGTGAAGCACGGACGCCACATTAGCCCTTGATCTGTGCGAAGTGCCCAGTGAACATGGCGATATTCGTTGAACTTGCATTTATATTTTCAGAACAACATTTGATATACGCGTATTTATTTGACTAACGTCTTTATTCGCAAGAACATACACGGTAAGCTTCCTTTACCCATTAATGGGTACGATTCATTATTATTGTTATTCCTCCTGTGGAAATTTTTACGCATTTTACCGTAAAACGGCGTCTACCCATTAAAATGGGTAGCATGGTTTTTTGTTAAAATGCTTAAAAAAGCCACTGGAGGAATAACAATAATAATAAATCGTATCCATTAATGGGTAAACGAAGCTTACCGTGTATATAATGAATAAGCATTGCTCGTTGTGGGCAAATCGAGGCAGCCATCTAAAATATTGCTTAATGTAGCAGGCGAACCCATATAATATTGAATCGAAGAATGCCATACAATACAGAAGGAAAACCGAATACCGTCTTCTGATTCCGAAACAAGAAAGTCCCCGATACCGATTCTCGTTACCCAGCACCATCCGACACGATCCCCAATGGAAGGCTTCTCAGGTCACGACATTGGCGCAAAGGCTCCTAAAAGGTAAGGAAAAAGCAAAGAAAATTATCTCGAAGCCAGAAGACACAAGGTTTTTTCATAGTGATTTTTTTCCCCCGGTTAGTAGTAAAGTAAATTGTTATTCTCCATGGTGATCATCGCAAAAAAGTTAGTGAACAGTGCAAAGAAAGAAGCTCTCCGCCAAGTGAATCAACGGTCGTTCGGTATACCTAATTCATCTTTTTACTCAATTATTTTCGAATGCTATACGCACACATTTAAAAATAAATTTCGCTATTCGCGTGTAACAAAGTAATTTAGGTAAATCAGGGAAAGAATAAGAGACAGTTAATTAAACATTTGTTCTTATCGGTTGTTCTGTTGTACTTGCATCCATGGTAACCACCGTGAAAAATAACCGGATCCGCAAAATTGTTACTACAATACAAACGAAAATCGTTCGACGCCTATTTCCTCATTTATACGCAAATTCCACAGAACAAACAGTTAGAAACTTTATGATTTTAAACACGTGAGAAAATTTTGTCTAAAATGTTAAGAGCAGTAATTTTAGCAGGAAATAGATGTTTTTATTGAATAATCTACATTATACTATTTCAGTATAATGGATATGATGGTAACGAGAACTTCTTGCCTCGAGTGGCTCCTTGTTAATGAAAATGAAATTGTTTAACCGATATAAATACCAACTTCGAGTAGCTGGAAAAAAAACAAAAAAAAACAAAACAAAACATGCTCTGAGTGGCAATATTACTGAAAACCTTGGTCAGGTGTTAAAAATAACTGCAATAACGCTGGATATAAAAATTACAAGAATTTTTGCCTCGAGTGGCTACTTGTTAATGAAAACGGAACTGTTAGACCAATATAAATACCAACTTCGAGTAGATGGTAAAAAAAAAAAACAAAAATGCTCTGAGTGGCAAAATTTCTGTTAATCTTGGTCAGGTGTTATGAATAATTGCAATAACGCTGGATATAATAATCACAAGAATTCTTGCCTCGAGTGGCAACTTATTTATATAAACGGATCTGTTAGACCAATATAAATACCAACTTCGAGTAGATGGTAAAAAAAATGCTCTGAGAGGCAAAATTTCTGAACACCTTGGACAGGTGTTATGATTTATTCCAATAATCCAACGGCAATATTGAATACCAATATTGCCTTGCCTCGAGTGGCATGCTAAATATTTGATACTAAATACAAAATTCAAATAAACAGTTCAAATTATTTATGAAATACATAATATCATCTCATCAGTGTTGACCAAACGCAAAAACAACGACTTCAATGCAGCAGTGCCAGAAAAAGTACGAAAGATTGCAACCGTTTCCAAGAACGAATATAGCAATGACGAACAAGAAAATTCAGTAAGTGAATAATTTCAATTACTATCCTGATTATACTGATTACATTGACTGCTAAATTTGATTATTTTATGATAACTGTTCATTAATAAAACTAGAGAATAAATTAGGTTATACTTTATTATTTTGTTGTTAAATCGGTTCATATATCTTTCAGAAAATGATTCTGCGAACTAATGACGTGAAAGAAAATTTGAATAGTGTCAGAAATAATGTAGAAATTGTCGGAAAAGTAGCAGGCTTACCAGTTAAGTTTTTGATTGATTCTGGAGCAGAAGTTAACACGGTTGATAGGGAAACATTTGAAAAGCTAGGGAATGACATTCGTTCAAAAGGACGCGTTGATCTGTATATCAATAGGTTCAGATAAACCACTAAGAGCATATGCATCCTCAAGACCATATTGCAGTAATTGCAATATTTTTTGGCAAATTTCTATATATCCAACGATCGACCACAAACCATAGAAAAATTCTATGCCATTGAAAACGGTAGGCCACTGCTTGGTAGGGAACACTTCAATCCGATACAGTGTTCTTCAAATTGGCCTAAACGTTCCAATTTCCGCAACAGATAACACAAATGCGAATTTAAAAATATTTGCTGGAGAAATGTGTTCCGTAACAAGCTCTGACGAGTTTCCTAAATTCAATGTGGCATTAACTGTCGTTCGATAAATATTTACCACCGTCACGAAATGTGTTCACCAGAATTCTACCGGCATTCAAGGGTGAAACGATACGTAGAATCAAAGACCTTTTGCGTACAGGAATAATCGAAGCGGTGATACACGACATGGATAAATCTTTCTGCTCCTCTTTTCTAGTCGTTCCAAAAGATAAAAACGACAATCGATTAGTGGTCGATTTAAGAGGCCCCAATAGAAACATAATCAGAACACCTTTTCGAATGCCAACCTTAGAATCAATATTGGCCGATTTAGAAGGTGCTGCCTGGTTTTCAACGATAGATCTGAAAAGCGCATTTTTCCACGTTGTTTTACATGAAAATTCAAGACACTTGACCAACTTCTTCGCAGGAAATGCCACATACCGGTTCAAACGATTGCCTTTTGGTTTATGCAATGCCCCGGATATATTTCAAGAAATATTACAAACTATAATACTAGCAGATTGTAAAGGCACTTGCAATTATCTGGACGATATTCTGGTTTATGGAAAAACTAAGGAAGAGCATGATGCAAACTTGAATGCTGTTCTCTGTCAATTGCGTGAACATAATGTAAGCCTCAATGAAGAAAAATGCGTGCTTGGAAAGCTAGTTTCTAGGTTTCTCACTTTCACATGATGGGCTGCGAATCGAAGAAGATAAAATAAAGGCTATCAAAGACTTTCGTAGACCTGAATCTCAGTCTGAAGTGAAAAGTTTTCTTGGACTGATGAATTTCACAGAGCGCTTTATTTATCAGCGAGCAGAGAAAACCAAATATCTGAGAAATCTGGCAAGGGCTGATCGGTTTTACTGGAGACAACAAGAGGAGGAAGAATTCGTTCGCTTGAAATTTGAAGCGCTAAGGACGATCACAAAGTTGGGATTTTTTCAGTACAAAGATGAGACAGAACTTTATGTTGATGCTTCCTCAATTGGACTTGGTGCTGTTCTTGTCCAGTATAATGAAAAAAATATTCCAAGGATGATAGCATGTGCATCAAAAGCACTGTCGGATACAGAAAAAAAATATCCACAGACACAGCGTGAAGCATTGGCCATGGTCTGGGGTGTTGAAAGATTTTCCTTTTATTTACTGAACAAATCATTCATCGTCATAACAGATTCAGAGGCAAACAAATTTATCTTTGGAAATGGATGCCGAATAGGAAAACGGGCGGTTTCTCGGGCAGAGGCTTGGGCCCTTAGGCTACAATCGTATGACTTCAAAGTCAAATGTGTTCCAGGCGAATCAAATGTAGCGGATGTGTTGTCCCGTCTGATTGTTAAGACACAAACGGATGAACCATTTGACGAGGACAACGTTCCTGCTCTTGATGCAGGAACAATGGATATAACATGGAAGGACGTCGACTTAGCATCTGAAAAAGACACGGAGTTAATAGCTATTCAAGCAGCACTACAATCCAAAAAATGGCCAAAGAATCTACATCGCTTCGAAGCACATGTCAAGGAGTTGCGTAGTTTGGGTCCAAAAGTATTCAAGGAAGAAAGGCTTATTTTACCTAGATCACTTCGTTTAAGTGCATTAAAGACGGCGCATAGAGGTCACATCGGCTGTGCTTTAATGAAGAGAATATTGGAGATTTTTTCTGGTGGCCAGGTTTGAGTGAAGACGTGGAATCATTTGTTAAAAGCTGTAAGACGTGCCTTATGATTAACAAACGAAATCCACCGATACCTTTATCCAGTCGCAAGTTACCTGAAGGACCGTGGGAGGTATTGCAGGTAGATTTTTTATCTCTTCCTGGTTGTGGTTCTGGTGAATTTTTGATTATAGTGAATACGTATTCAAGATATCTATCAGCTGTCGAAATGAAATGCAAAGATGCAAAAAGTACAAACATAGCTCTATCAAAAATATATTTCACTTGGGGCTTACCTTTAGTTATTCAAAGCGATAACGGCCCACCTTTTCGAAGTAATGAATTTTGCGAGTTTTGGATTGATAAAGGAGTTAATATTAAAAAGTCAATCCCTTTATGCCCGCAATCCAATGGTGCAGTTGAAAGGCAAAATCAAGGACTAATCAAAGCCATGGCAGGAGCAATACAAGATGGTGAAAATTGGAAAAATGATTTACAAAACTATGTTCATGTAGCATAATACCAGAAAACCACATTCAAGGCTAGGAGTTACACCATTCGAGCTTCTCGTTGGTTGGAAATACAGGGAACTTTTCCATGTCTTTGGAAACAAAATAATAGACAAATACACAGAGAATCAATTAGAGATAAATATGCAGAATCAAAATTTCTAAGCAATAAGTTTGCAGATAAGCAAAGAGGTGCAAAATGTTCAAATATTGTAACAGGAGACAAGGTTGTAATAGCTGTTCCTAGGAAAACAAAAACAGATCCAATATTTTCAAGCGAACAATTTACGGTTTTGTCACGCGTTGGAGGGAAAGTTTTAATCAGAAGCGATCGAGGCGTGCAGTATACCCGTGGTATAAGAGACGTGAAACTGATTTCTGACTGCGAAAACTATAATAATGCGGAGGAACCAATGGCACAAGAAACAAATAATCGACTGCCGAACGAGGATTATATGCAAATTGAAGAAGATGAAACTGGTTTAATTTGTCGTTCTTAAAAAAAAGGAGTAAGTATTCAAAATATATATCGTTATTATAGAGTCAATTTTTACAGACGTTTTAAACCCAATGCATGAACATCTATCTTTGGCTAAAAAAATCGCGCATTCGTCAAATAAGGAAATTGCCGAAGGATCCCCGAGTTCTGAAAAGCTGATAGATGCCATGCCTAAAAGAACAAGCAGCAAACCTGAAAAATATAATGATATGTATTTATATAAGATTTGTGATTAGGAGTAGATTAGAAGAAGGATGTAGCAGGCGAACCCATATAATATTGAATCGAAGAATGCCATACAAAATTTGAGGATGACAGATTCATTCTTGTAAGCGAGTTTGAACAATACAGAAGGAAAACTTAATACCGTCTTCTGATTCCGAAACAAGAAAGTCCCCGATACCGATTCTCGTTACCCAGCACCATCCGACACGATCCCCAATGGAAGGCTTCTCAGGTCACGACACTTAATAAATTAGTTTTGACAATTTTTCTCGGTAAAGTTTTATGTAACTCATAATTCTACACCACACCGTTCGCACTACAACCTATATTACTTGATATAGAGTATCTTGATATCAAATGCCATGTACATTATTTCCAGTGAAAACTATATGTATAGATGCTGATATCAAGATGGTCATATCACGTAACACAGTTGTAGTGTGAACGAGATGCTGCACTGGCCAGTATAAGCATAGACTAACCATAGACTAACTTTAAGACCAGTAGGTCCCATACAAATATGATTTTTTTCTTGGCTCAGTCAGTACTAGCACATCGGTCTCAAGCTTTATAATGAACTCACACGAACACACTCTCAAATATTCTGTCAAAATAACACAGCAAATCAAAACAAAGGCGCAAATATGTATAACAAGGTACTGACTTCAAGGTGTATTTCGGACCAAGGGGTTCTACAACAGTGAGTTCATTATGAGGGGCGCATTATTAAGCTTGGGACCGAACTTGGGACCGATGTGCTAGTACTGACTGAGCCAAGAAAAAAATGGTTTTTGTATGGGACCTACTGGTCTTAGAGTTAGTCTATGATAGTACATTCACACTACGTACTATATTACATGATTTAGCAAGTTGATACCGATATCAAGTGGAGGTGTTCACACTACACTGACGTGATATAGTTTGACGTGTGTAAATATGATGATGAAGAAAATAGAAAAAAAAAAACTAAGTAAACTGATCTTCATTCCATGTTCTATTTGTTGTTCTATTGACAGAAAGATCAGATTTTGATGAAATACAGTTTTGAAGAACCATTTGTTCTTCAAATTTGTTCTAATACAATGGGTTTCATTGGGATCAGAACTTAACACATTTTTAATAACAAAAAGCTGATTTCCACACATTTCCATTGGGAAAATTGAGTGCAACGTCATAGCATCGAAATATCTGCCTGATTCTTGCCTCGATGCCAATTAGTCAATGAAAATCAAACCGACATGGATGAGGAATAATTCGGTTCAAGTTTGCCATTTGGTTTGATTTTTAGAGTTTCGGTAAAATAAAGTATAGTTAAAAAAATTGTTCACATTTGATTTACCAAGGTAAAACCCAGAAAACAAACCGATCAGCACCCCGAAATACGTACCCACAACAAAAATTGCACCTGTAAAATGAATCACTGTTTGATGATAATAGCAACAATCAATATGCAACTAGCGATTTGAAATTGGTTCACTGTTGTAGAACCCCTTGGTCCGAAATCCACCTTGAAGTCAGCACGTTGCTGTACATATTTGCGCCTTTGTTTCGATTTGCTGTGTTATTTTGCCAGAATATTTGAGAGTGTGTTCGTGTGAGTTCATTATGAGGGGCGTATTATCAACAATCAATATGTAACTAGCGATTTGAAATTGGTTCACCGTTGTGGAACCCCTTGGTCGAATTACACCTTGAAGCCAGCACCTTGTTATGCTGATTTGCGCCTTATGTTTTGATTTGCTGTGTTATTTTGACAGAGTATTTGAGAGTGTGTTCATGTGAGTTCATTATAAGGGGTGCATTATTGAGCTTGGGACCGAGCTTGGGACGATGTGCTAGTACTGACTGAGCCAAGAAAAAATCGTTTTTGTATGGGACTTACTGGTCTTAGAGTTAGTCTATGACAATAGTGTGAACATTTTTTGATCCGACTTAATATTTCTGTCGGTGGTCTAATTGGGTGCAAAATCTGAAATCTGAGCGGGGAGTAATAATTTCGCTTCAGTTTGTTTCATTCAATGAACATGTATCAACAAAACGATTTCAAATTTTCTTCTCAACATGGCGGTGGAATTGTTCCAATTGGAAAATTGTGTTTTGTTTTAATTCAATCAAAAGGAAAAGTGACATTCGGGATTGATTGATATCGCCCAGCTCTATCTGGGTTGCCAACCACTGCTTTAGGCCAGTACCCAAGAAACCACGAGGCTGTTATTGCATGCATGTATAGGGCACATGCATTACGTCTACTGCATCATTGATGTCGGATTAAAGCTGAAAAGGGCGCCACTAAGATCGAACTAATGCTATATCTTTTGTAATGCCATAAGACATTGCTAAAGTAGCATTATTGCATTGGTTATGCATCGTTACATTCTTAAGCTAATCTTAAGCTTCATTACTTGACAACTGTTGAATTGATGCGATCCCGCATTACCGATGTTAATTTTGGGTTGAATGAGTGCAATAATATAATGCTTGTGGTTACTTGGGTATCGATCTAAAAAGTAAAGAGGTTACGGAATTTTGTTCAACCAAGCGGAATTTTGACAATTGATCTGCATGGAACGAAATGTACCCTTCACTTACGGATTAATCAAGCGGAATATTTTTCCTAAAGTAAAAGTGACAGCTCCCATTAGTTTACGTGGAAACCTTACAAATTCCAACTTTATTTTTCGTTATTTTCAGGTGGATACTGCTGCAGGAATTTCTTATCGATTTTTACTTTTCCGTTTCAGTAAACGGAATTTAACATAGGTTTGGTAAAGAAAAAGAAATTTCTTTCGAACACGATACCGACCTTTAAGAATTATATCAAGTAAATGAGATGACAGATCAAATGTATCATATCACGATATCACTTAATATAGCACATGATATACCTGCTATATCATGAATCGCACTACTTTTAAACGTGTGAACGTACTTTTAAACTATAGAGACACGCAGAGAGAAAATCATTCAAACTGGTGCTTCTCCCGGATAAAAATAACCATACAGTTACAATAAAATAATATAAAGTAACATTTAAATCTATTGCCGAAAATGAATCTAATTGTTCATGGATCAGGTAAATGAAAAATGAATATTGTCATCACAATAGATCTACTATTCACCCTATATGCTAGAATATTCAATAATTGTGAAACAATAAAATCAATTGTAATTGACTCAAATTTGTTCGGAGTAAAACGATTTTTTCTATAGTTAAGATACATAACAACCCCCTGATTCTATTGTCGATGTCGCAATTTATATTAGATTCTATTGTGGAAAATATAACTTTTATTGTCATCATTGACAATATAGTAAATTTTACACACGATTGATTCTATCGTATGGTTACAATACATTTAATTATAAATCTATGAGATTTTTTTTTACGGGTAGTAATCGACATGAAACATCCGCAAGACCTGAACGACTTATGAAATGCAACCAACCCAGGTAGTTTAAACAAGCGAAATTAAGCCATATATGATAGTTTAGGGCAGTTATATATAATTACGTTTTGTGTATTTTATCAATTTCTTAGATTTATCCGAATGATTCGAACGCTGTAGCAGAGAAATCAGCAGCAACAAAAAAAAAACATGAAACATCTTCGTCAGAAGCTTCAACGTTCGAAGAAACATTCCTTCCGCGATGCTGCTTCGAAACTGTTCAGTCCGGAACAAGTCCGGCTATTAGAAGGAGATGTTTAGCGAGTACGACAATGGACTGAACGATCAATTGTTGACAGCTTCGAAGTAAGATTAGCATGCGGAGCATAAGGGTATAGGTTTCTTCGAGACCAAAAGAACTATCCGTTTCCGTTGATCCGTACGCAGCAAGCGTATCTTCAAAATCCGCATTTTGATAGAGAAATTCTGAGAGAGATTTTTGTTTTGCTAAAACATAAGGTTCAACACATGTCTAAGCCAGAAAAGGATTGCGGTCTTGTGTTGGATGAAATGTCAATCGACCAAAGTTTCTCCTATTGCTGTAACAACAAAATAATATTTCGGTGACGTTTCTATTCATTGTGCAACTAGCGATTTGAAACTGGTTCACTGTTGTAGAACCCCTAGGTCCGAAGTACACCTTGAAGTCAGCACGTTGCTGTACATATTTGCGCCTTTGTTTTGATTTGCTGTGTTATTTTGACAGAATATTTGAGTGTGTGTGTGTTCGTGTGAGTTCATTATTAGGGGCGCATTATGAAGCTTGGGACCGAGCTTGGGACCGATGTGCTAGTACTGACTGAGCCAAGAAAAAAATTGTTTTTGTATGGGACCTACTGGTCTTAGAGTTAGTCTATGGTAAACACTGTATTCGATGAAATTTGGACACACGCAATTGTTCGTAACTTTTTAGCGTGTTGGTAAAAATTATTGAAATTTTAACTGAATGTATTTCATTGTGTTGTGTCAATTGTGTACACGGTAAATCTGAGAAACTCATTTTATGACTATATTTTACACACTTTCAAGATTATAGTTCATACGTCAAAAAGTGACTAGTTTTTATACACGTATGAAGAGTACTTTTGACGCCTTTTCAAGTATGTCAACGGCGACAGAAAAATGCGTAAAAAGTAGGCTCCGCTGAGAAAAGAAAATTAACTCTGCTCGTAACTTGATGCTGACGCCATTTTCAAATAAGCATTTATTTGATAAGCGCAGTGTTTAAGTTCCGGAATTGTTTTAGACTGTCTTTATATAAATTTTTTAGGAATTATCCAATAAGTTGGATACAGACGCATTTGTGAAATTGACAGGTAAGTTAAATATTTGCTGTTGGCAGTAATTACAAATGTTTTACATTATATGAAACAAAACAGGTCTCCCATGCCCAGAGGTCGAATGCAGCTATTAGGAATACATTTCTAGGGACGAATCATTAAGCTTGGGACCGAGCTTGGGACCGATGTGCTGGTACTTACTAAGCCAAAAAATATCAATTTTCGTCTTGACTAAAACATGCGTAAGTCAATTTCTGCGCTTAACCTCTACACAGGTTGTTGTTTTTTTTTTTTTATTGCCAATTAATAAACATGACTGTGTAATCGGTAAATGTTTATTTCACTTTCGAATTTGAATTACGGAATTGAGTCATTTTCAGCAAAAATTGGAGCAATATTTATATCCCGAAATACGTAAAAAGTACACATCTTCTAGGTTATTAAAAGGAGTAAAAAGTATGCATGTTTTACTTTTCAAAAGGAGTAAAAAGTATGCATGTTTTAGTTTTAAAAAGGAGTAAAAAGTATGCATTATTTACTTTTTAAAAGGAGTAAAAAGTATGCACATATTGAAGTTTATTCAGTTTACGTTAAAGAGAGTAAAAGTAATATACTCCTCTTTGGCGTAGTCCCAGTTTCCCTCCAAAGAGCATACTTTATAGTCATAAGAGCGTAAATAAAGATTACCGTGTAATGAGTTTCGTGAAAATCGGTCGAGTGGTTTCAGTGATGGCTTCGAATGAAGAAATAGTGCGCCAACAAATTTTGGGCACTCACTTCGAAAACCCAAACGCTTCTCATCGATGGATCGGAAAACAGCTCGGAATCGCACATTCAACCGTATCTCATGTGATCAAAACGTACAAGGACCGTAAGACAACCAAGCGGAAAAGTGGTAGTGGCAAAAAACGTGGCACATCAAATCCGGGAGAAGGCCAGGATGGTATTGAACCAATTTAAGCGTTATCCCAACAT
>JASCZW010002677.1:0-60354 GCA_034211315.2 Aedes japonicus
CCATGGACCCAAAGGGAAGGACGTAGTTGTGCCGAAGAAACATTTGAAAATTTATGGATCACTATCGTACTAGAGAACCGGCTTCTAGTACTGGCAAAGTGCCGTGTATACTAGATTATTTTCAATGTTACGTAGATGTGATTTAGTGTACATGTCAGCTGATATTATTTATTTACAAACACAACTCAAACAAAATTCAAGGAAAATGCGGCCCTATGTGATCACGTTTCACAATTTCAGGAGCAAATAATGAAAGAGAAGCGACGGTAGCTGCTGAAACAACAACTGGAACACGCGAATGACCTGGACACACAATTGGGCAGACCATGTAGCAAATCGAATGAACTGAGAGCCAATAGCTTACCTCCAAAACGAGCTGTGCCAGAGGGTAGTGTTAATGCAGCAGCAACCAATATGACCTCCGCCAGGAAGAACTTGTCACTGAGCCAATCAGGCCATCTGACTTACCAAATGACGGCAGGAGTTACTATTTATAAGCTAGGAGAAATTATGACTGACCCACCAAGGAACGATACCGAGTATACGATATATCCGGTAGATTAGGGAAGGTCCATTAATTATGTCACGCAGTAAGGGGGGAGGGGGGGGGGGTTTGGGAAAACGTGACAATCCATACAAAAAATTTAAAGGTCCATACAAAAAACGTGGCAGGGGGGGTTATAAAAAGTCACTTTTTGCGTGACATAATTTTTCACACCCTACCATATGCATACCTACAAGCCTTCTCAGCTCTAAGCGATGCGTCAACTACAAGGGTATCAAGAAGGAGAATTTTGTCAACATGGACAAGGAAATGATCCAACCTTGAACTACGAAGCACATAACGATATCGGAATATCAGACGATGTCAGAGATCAAAGAGGAATTACCGGACGAGCTAGTGGACCATTCTAATGGATATTCGTTTAGGTTATCCTAGGAATGCCATGGCGATTAAGTAAATGAAAAAAATATTATGTATGGATTCAAATTTGGTGTGGTTCTCTTCAAGTATTAGCTCCACAGTATTTTGATAACGGAATAATGTTGATAAAATTCAAATAGTTCGAATGATTAAAAAATTCATTCATTTAGACTTGCTGATAAGGGTACCTTTCCTAAAATAAAATAAAAAGAAAAATCTTGTATTTCTTTTTCTATAGAGAAAAAGCAGTCTTATCGTTACATTTTATTTTTTACAAAAACAAACGATTCTGAAATATTACATCATTATGTTTGTCTCGCACATTAGTAATTACTTTGCTAACACATTTCCTTAGCAGCTAGGCGATAAACAAACGAAATACTCTTCGTGACCTAAAAACATTCCATTATAATCCATAAGAGAAATAATAATAATAAAAAAAAACTCTGCACAACTGAAACCGAATCTGAGCACAATTATTTATTTCATGATAAATTTGTTCCATGCAATATGTATGTGTATATCATTAATATCCGCTCAATTGTGCTTCTATATTGTAAGTAGTCGAAGTCGCACAGCGTGCAGAGCAGACTCATGTGCACTAAAATCAACAATTATGGCGAATGATCTACCGTCTAATAGTACGTTCACACTACAGCTTATATTACGTGATACAAACACTTTCGGTGTGGCTTCGTATGCACAATGAAAACAGTGAAAACGCAACCGCTGATGATGAGCGAATTGGGCAGTTCGGAGCGGATTGCTAGCGGTAGTCCAAAGCCGATGAAGAACGGCCAGTTGAGTTCGATGTAGGTCAGTCGATTGTGTAGTTCCCAGTCTAGGTTGAACCAATTGTAAAGAGTCGAAGTCGAACAGCGAGCAGTACAACAATTATGGCGAATGATCTACCTTCTAAGGGTGCGATTGAACAATCCCTGTTGGTGCTGTTATTGGCTCGTGATCCAACCGACAGCCGATCCAGCCACAACTGAACCAATGGTAAACGATGGCGAAGGTGACACATATCGCTGCTGACGATAGTGGTGGTGGTGATGATGTTTTGTTGCTGTTGTCCAGTGTTTGTTAGGTGTTAACAGTTCCGCTGAAATATTACATGATTAGAACTATTTTCATATTACATATAGTGACAGCACTTACCTAACAAACACTTTCGGTGTGGCTTCGTATGCACAAAGAAAACAGTGAAAACGCAACCGCTGATGATGAGCGAATTGGGCAGTTCGGAGCGGATTGCTAGCGGTAGTCCAAAGCCGATGAAGAACGGCCAGTTGAGTTCGATGTAGGTCAGTCGATTGTGTAGTTCCCAGTCTAGGTTGAACCAATTGTAAAGAGTCGAAGTCGAACAGCGAGCAGTACAACAATTATGGCGAATGATCTACCTTCTAAGGGTGCGATTGAACAATCCCTGTTGGTGCTGTTATTGGCTCGTGATCCAACCGACAGCCGATCCAGCCACAACTGAACCAATGGTAAACGATGGCGAAGGTGACACATATCGCTGCTGACGATAGTGGTGGTGGTGATGATGTTTTGTTGCTGTTGTCCAGTGTTTGTTAGGTGTTAACAGTTCCGCTGAAATATTACATGATTAGAACTATTTTCATATTACATATAGTGACAGCACTTACCTAACAAACACTTTCGGTGTGGCTTCGTATGCACAAAGAAAACAGTGAAAACGCAACCGCTGATGATGAGCGAATTGGGCAGTTCGGAGCGGATTGCTAGCGGTAGTCCAAAGCCGATGAAGAACGGCCAGTTGAGTTCGATGTAGGTCAGTCGATTGTGTAGTTCCCAGTCTAGGTTGAACCAATTGTAAAGAGTCGAAGTCGAACAGCGAGCAGTACAACAATTATGGCGAATGATCTGCCTTCTAAGGGTGCGATTGAACAATCCCTGTTGGTGCTGTTATTGGCTCGTGATCCAACCGACAGCCGATCCAGCCACAACTGAACCAATGGTAAACGATGGCGAAGGTGACACATATCGCTGCTGACGATAGTGGTGGTGGTGATGATGTTTTGTTGCTGTTATCCAGTGTTTGTTAGGTGTTAACAGTTCCGCTGAAATATTACATGATTAGAACTATTTTCATATTACATATAGTGACAGCACTTACCTAACAAACACTTTCGGTGTGGCTTCGTATGCACAATGAAAACAGTGAAAACGCAACCGCTGATGATGAGCGAATTGGGCAGTTCGGAGCGGATTGCTAGCGGTAGTCCAAAGCCGATGAAGAACGGCCAGTTGAGTTCGATGTAGGTCAGTCGATTGTGTAGTTCCCAGTCTAGGTTGAACCAATTGTAAAGAGTCGAAGTCGAACAGCGAGCAGTACAACAATTATGGCGAATGATCTACCTTCTAAGGGTGCGATTGAACAATCCCTGTTGGTGCTGTTATTGGCTCGTGATCCAACCGATAGCCGATCCAGCCACAACTGAACCAATGGTAAACGATGGCGAAGGTGACACATATCGCTACTGACGATAGTGGTGGTGGTGATGATGTTTTGTTGCTGTTGTCCAGTGTTTGTTAGCTGGAAGTTTTGCGATGGTGGTTCACGACCGGCCAGCGGTGGAATCATTCCATGCATCATGGAACCACCGGGGTTCGCTGGGCTATCACTAATTGGTGTCGAGAGAGCAACCTTGCCAAGTTTGGTTCGACTAGCTAAACGATGGCGAAGGTGACACATATCGCTGCTGACGATAGTGGTGGTGGTGATGATGTTTTGTTGCTGTTGTCCAGTGTTTGTTAGGTGTTAACAGTTCCGCTGAAATATTACATGATTAGAACTATTTTCATATTACATATAGTGACAGCACTTACCTAACAAACACTTTCGGTGTGGCTTCGTATGCACAATGAAAACAGTGAAAACGCAACCGCTGATGATGAGCGAATTGGGCAGTTCGGAGCGGATTGCTAGCGGTAGTCCAAAGCCGATGAAGAACGGCCAGTTGAGTTCGATGTAGGTCAGTCGATTGTGTAGTTCCCAGTCTAGGTTGAACCAATTGTAAAGAGTCGAAGTCGAACAGCGAGCAGTACAACAATTATGGCGAATGATCTACCTTCTAAGGGTGCGATTGAACAATCCCTGTTGGTGCTGTTATTGGCTCGTGATCCAACCGACAGCCGATCCAGCCACAACTGAACCAATGGTAAACGATGGCGAAGGTGACACATATCGCTGCTGACGATAGTGGTGGTGGTGATGATGTTTTGTTGCTGTTGTCCAGTGTTTGTTAGGTGTTAACAGTTCCGCTGAAATATTACATGATTAGAACTATTTTCATATTACATATAGTGACAGCACTTACCTAACAAACACTTTCGGTGTGGCTTCGTATGCACAAAGAAAACAGTGAAAACGCAACCGCTGATGATGAGCGAATTGGGCAGTTCGGAGCGGATTGCTAGCGGTAGTCCAAAGCCGATGAAGAACGGCCAGTTGAGTTCGATGTAGGTCAGTCGATTGTGTAGTTCCCAGTCTAGGTTGAACCAATTGTAAAGAGTCGAAGTCGAACAGCGAGCAGTACAACAATTATGGCGAATGATCTACCTTCTAAGGGTGCGATTGAACAATCCCTGTTGGTGCTGTTATTGGCTCGTGATCCAACCGACAGCCGATCCAGCCACAACTGAACCAATGGTAAACGATGGCGAAGGTGACACATATCGCTGCTGACGATAGTGGTGGTGGTGATGATGTTTTGTTGCTGTTGTCCAGTGTTTGTTAGGTGTTAACAGTTCCGCTGAAATATTACATGATTAGAACTATTTTCATATTACATATAGTGACAGCACTTACCTAACAAACACTTTCGGTGTGGCTTCGTATGCACAAAGAAAACAGTGAAAACGCAACCGCTGATGATGAGCGAATTGGGCAGTTCGGAGCGGATTGCTAGCGGTAGTCCAAAGCCGATGAAGAACGGCCAGTTGAGTTCGATGTAGGTCAGTCGATTGTGTAGTTCCCAGTCTAGGTTGAACCAATTGTAAAGAGTCGAAGTCGAACAGCGAGCAGTACAACAATTATGGCGAATGATCTGCCTTCTAAGGGTGCGATTGAACAATCCCTGTTGGTGCTGTTATTGGCTCGTGATCCAACCGACAGCCGATCCAGCCACAACTGAACCAATGGTAAACGATGGCGAAGGTGACACATATCGCTGCTGACGATAGTGGTGGTGGTGATGATGTTTTGTTGCTGTTATCCAGTGTTTGTTAGGTGTTAACAGTTCCGCTGAAATATTACATGATTAGAACTATTTTCATATTACATATAGTGACAGCACTTACCTAACAAACACTTTCGGTGTGGCTTCGTATGCACAATGAAAACAGTGAAAACGCAACCGCTGATGATGAGCGAATTGGGCAGTTCGGAGCGGATTGCTAGCGGTAGTCCAAAGCCGATGAAGAACGGCCAGTTGAGTTCGATGTAGGTCAGTCGATTGTGTAGTTCCCAGTCTAGGTTGAACCAATTGTAAAGAGTCGAAGTCGAACAGCGAGCAGTACAACAATTATGGCGAATGATCTACCTTCTAAGGGTGCGATTGAACAATCCCTGTTGGTGCTGTTATTGGCTCGTGATCCAACCGATAGCCGATCCAGCCACAACTGAACCAATGGTAAACGATGGCGAAGGTGACACATATCGCTACTGACGATAGTGGTGGTGGTGATGATGTTTTGTTGCTGTTGTCCAGTGTTTGTTAGCTGGAAGTTTTGCGATGGTGGTTCACGACCGGCCAGCGGTGGAATCATTCCATGCATCATGGAACCACCGGGGTTCGCTGGGCTATCACTAATTGGTGTCGAGAGAGCAACCTTGCCAAGTTTGGTTCGACTGCTAACATGGCATTGATGTTCGACTGCTAACAGTTCCGCTGAAATGTCACGTGATTAGAACTATTTTGCATATTATATTTAGTGACAGCACTTACCTAACAAACACTTTCGGTGTGGCTTCGTATGCACAATGAAAACAGTGAAAACGCAACCGCTGATGATGAGCGAATTGGGCAGTTCGGAGCGGATTGCTAGCGGTAGTCCAAAGCCGATGAAGAACGGCCAGTTGAGTTCGATGTAGGTCAGTCGATTGTGTAGTTCCCAGTCTAGGTTGAACCAATTGTAAAGAGTCGAAGTCGAACAGCGAGCAGTACAACAATTATGGCGAATGATCTACCTTCTAAGGGTGCGATTGAACAATCCCTGTTGGTGCTGTTATTGGCTCGTGATCCAACCGATAGCCGATCCAGCCACAACTGAACCAATGGTAAACGATGGCGAAGGTGACACATATCGCTGCTGACGATAGTGGTGGTGGTGATGATGTTTTGTTGCTGTTGTCCAGTGTTTGTTAGCTGGAAGTTTTGCGATGGTGATTCACGACCGGCCAGCGGTGGAATCATTCCATGCATCATGGAACCACCGGGGTTCGCTGGGCTATCACTAATTGGTGTCGAGAGAGCAACCTTGCCAAGTTTGGTTCGACTGCTAACATGGCATTGATGTTCGACTGCTAACAGTTCCGCTGAAATGTCACGTGATTAGAACTATTTTGCATATTATATTTAGTGACAGCACTTACCTAACAAACACTTTCGGTGTGGCTCGTTTGCACAAAGGGTGAACAAAGAAAACAGGGAAAACGCAACCGCAGATGATGAGTGAGTTGGGCAGTTCGGAGAGGATTGCTAGCGGTAGTCCAAAGCCGATGAAGAAAGGCCAGTTGTTTTCGATGTAGGTCAGTCGATTGTGTGGCTCTCAGTTCATGGTGAATCACTAATACTCGAAGTCGTACAGCGAGCAGAGCAGACTTTGTACAGGATGCTAGGCAGATAGGCAGATTGGCATATTAACTATAGTGCTCTGCAACAGGAACAGTACCTGGATTAACAAACTTATTAACGTTGTTTCTGTTACATTATATTGCGGTTGTAAATTAAGTACTGTTCCTGCTGATAAATATGATCTAGGGCAAGCTGGCGATCTTCAAAACTGTGAACGCTTTGAAATATCCGCAACGCCCACTCGAATATTAATGTATCGTCTATGAAGTCAGTATACTGAAAGTATTTGAAAACTATGAATATTTAGGATTTGAAATAAAAAATACTTATAATATTACCATTCCTTTGTCTTGTAATGGCACAAGTTTGTTGTCTAAAAATAAAGCCATGTAGTATTGTTGATCTTCAGATATTATTGAGGACACCGAAGACCAATCTGCAAGCTGAGCGTTCATTTTAACGATGTGTCGGTGGCTGAAGTTTTTATATTTATGGAAAAGAGCAGCCAATTCTTGCTCGAACACACAATATGTATCCGCAATTTCCATATTAGACAAATGGAAGCAGTTTCTGTAATAAAAAAAATGGTATAATTATAGATATATATGTATAAATAATAACAATTTGGGCTTTGGAATACTCATTACTTCTCTTCAACCTGCGTTAATTTAGGGCTCGGGAATGTTGCTACCAATTTCTCTAACGCTTCTATTGCTTTCATCTGATCCGTATTGAAATATAATTCTTGAGCAGACGATGGGCCTGCAGTGGACAATGAATTTGGTACATACGGTGCATGTGACGACGATTCACAGTCTGCTGCTTTTGGTGTCGATTGAACAATTATTGAAGTTTCGTCGACTAAGGGATAATTTCGCAAAGTCTTTCGAATTGTGTATGTGCTTCTCGTTTTTTTTTGTTTGTGCTTTAATTGCGAAGAAATTTGCATACGCCTTGCCTTGCCATTTTGCTTCAATGTTTTTGAACGAGGATTCCTGCATTTTTGCTGCATTTTATTGACCTCCGCTTTGATTAACGTGTTGAGAAGTCGATTCACAATGTTTTCAAAGCATATTGCACACAGGAAAGATTTGTAGTTTTCGTAATCCACGTACTCTTTGAGTCTTAACTTCACCCATCTTCGGTTTTGTACCAAGAAGGTTGCAAAGAATTGTTGGCACGCTGCTTTTAATATAAGACCAATTTCAAGAGCTCTTGTATTGGGTAATGTAAAGTTCGACGTAAGTAAAATTCGCTTTAGTCTACAAAACATCAATTCATCTGTTGAAGTTGGGTCAAAGTCAAAAGTGCGGTTTAAATTATCTCGGCATTTTTTATGACTCAGTTTTGAAACACAAAATCCAATGATATAAGCCAACCCGTTCATCTCAGCAGCATCTATAGCACGGCTGTTACTTGTATTGAGAGGTATGAATGGACTGTTTACAAAATTTCCACAGCCTGCTAGAGGATCCTCTGTTTTCACATCATCTAGTACTGAGTTATCGATTAAAGCAACCGTCTTGTCTGGTTCGCAATTTCCGTGTGCAGATAACATTATTGATCTCTTTACCATGCTATATTTCAATGCAAAACCAAATTGTTCCGCATTGGGTGTGTCATTGCTACCGCAAGCTCGTCGTATCGAAGAGAACTGGTTCTCTAATGGATCTTGGCAAAGTTTATTTGTACGCAGATGAGTAAAATGAAAGTTTCCATTTAATAGCTTCCATAAAAAACGAATTGAGGCAATATTCTGAATTAATCCTGATAAGCACGGAGGTTTTCGTTGTATTTGTGACATTGCTTTGTATGACTCATCCAAAGCCTGTAAAATATGCAATATGCGTTTGTTATATCTATGTTTTCATTGCAGGAAAAAAACAGTATTAGGAGAAAACGGGGTTAGGGCTAGACGGGTATGTTGCCAAATCACATAGACATACATAGCAATACGTATGATCAAATCTGAGAAACATTTTCATCCTTCGATTTTATTCTTATTCTGAATTATTTCATCTATCTAGAACGTTGTACAGTACTTCTAACGATTACTATATGCAACAGTAGGAATAGTAGTAAACATAATTCATGCGAGGCATTTTTTACGGTTTTGAGTTGCGCTGAGTATGTAAGTTGATAAGTAATTTAAATCAACTTTACCAAGTGAGAAAAATTTAAATTTGCTCTGTTACGAACAGTTATATGCACAGAATTCTCTCTAATTCTCTCTAATGGTTTCTCACTTACCGTTCTATATCCTTAGGAAATTGATATAGTGCAGATGTGTCGAGCTTATTATTTTTGCATATATAGCAAGTCTTCCCCATTATGAAACCTAAAAAATAAAAAGTTTTTAAGCACAATCTTCCTACATATAAAAATAAAACGTTGTGCGACAAATTTCATTTTTCTTTAATTTTTTCGTTTGTGTCTCGACGAGTTTTAAGATAAAAATATTCGTTATTTTGAACCTGCAGGAATCTGCGCATGAGCATGAGCATGATTGACCGCCCACGGATGCAATTCCGTTATTGCTAGATCAGCTGTATTTACACAAAGAACCAACAGATGATGTTTTGGACTAACATACATCTTCAAAGTGTAAAAACTGGTGACCCATTATAAAGCAATACCGGCGCCGGCCGTGTCCGAATGCTAGTCAAGTAGGGAATGGGAAGGAACGTGTTGACTAGATCACTAGAACGATGAAAGTATGCACTCCCGTTTCACCCCTCACAACCCCGAGTACAACTATACGCCATCCCCCCCTCGCACACGGAAATGCCACCCAACTCCCGCCAAAAAGTGGATCAACTCAATTTTGAGTTGATCCACCCCCAACGAAAACCGAGCAACACCCCCGCGTGAGAAAAAGAGACAGCACACAACTGCACCCAAAAACTGAGCAAAATGAAACGGGAGTGTGTAGCACTAGCCGCCAAAAGCAATGGACCGCTCCGATGTGGCTGAATAAAGACAAGAGACAAGTACAATGAAAAACAAAACAAAATAGATCAAATAAAACAGGATACTAGATATTGTCTTCAAAATATGGTAGAAATAAATTATTTGTCGCTTCGCAAACCAGCTCTCCTCGATGTCCTAGATGGCCAAGTCCTGTTGGACTCGCAGCTGCTGTCGTCGTCACTTGTTCACATCAAGACGGCCGTTGCCGACATTTTTGAAACCTTCCGGTAGCAACACGATATCTGCGTCTAATACACTTTTCTTGCACCGACTAATTTACAATGTAAAGGCCAGTATCGACAGTACAATGTAAAGGCCAGTATCAAAAACTTCACATTATTACTGTTGTGCCCGACGAATGAATAGCACTAATTTCCAAACGCCTTTACCCGTTCATTCCGTCTCTTTTCAATAATTCATTCTGGAGATTTTGGTAAATTGGCCAAATATTTAAAGCACTGAAATGAAAACATTAAAATATAAAAAAAGACTTACTTTGAACATGGCACAGTCCGACCGAAAACTGTCCTAGCTCGGGCATTTGTCGTAAGATCTCCTCGGTCACCAGATGGACACCGCGGTGCTGCGGTCGAAGATTGATTTTCCGCTGGAACCAAGCCGAGCCAATCTGTATGCCACGGTGATTGGACGAAGCCATGTTGCGACTCTTCTCATACGAGTCAGGCGGATGTGGATGGTGCTGATGACTGGTGGCCGAACCTCCGCCTCCGCCTCCGCTTTCGCGCTCTCGTTCAATTGCGCCTGCCGTACCTCCCGCTGTTCGACCTCCGACAGACACCGACAGCAGTAGCGAGGAGGAAGAATCGTCAGTGACCGAAGAAGGAGGACTTCTCCGTCGAGCGTGGTAATCCGTTTTGCTGCTTCGCCGGCTAGCACTGGCACTCCCACCGCCTCCACCACCTACGTTTCCGCTACTTTTCGTCGGTATCTGACTGCGGGAACGTCGACGTCCTCCTCCCTCCTCCTCCTCCCGCTTCAGCTCCTGTTTTTGATGTTGATGGTCCTGCTGATCCTACCCTCCTGTTGCTGTCGGTGGAACCTTGCTGCTGTTGTTGGTCGACGTCGTGGCGAGATTTTTATTCCCAGGTTCACTCAAAATGCGATTACTTGGTTCCAGTCGCCGCTGTGTTTATTTACTTTTTATAATCACCAGTTTTCAACCTTTATTTATTTATCACGAATTTTTTGCTAGAACTTCAAGAAGGCAAATTTACACACTCGATTCTGTGGTTACACTTGATTTGCAAATACCTTCCTCTAACACAGATTTGCTTCCTCGACATTCTTCGAACAGTTGTTGCAATAGGACACTTAATAATATTAACAAAAAGGTGCACTTCTCTCCTAAGAAATAACTCTAGCAAAAGATTCTAGGAAGCAACGACAATTCGACATGGAGTTTTCATAAGGGCCAATGTCGCAAACGTAAACAATGGCTTTTTCCGCAAATTTCTCGAGAATGCTAACTTAATCATGGTGAACTACCACAATAATTGTACAGAAGAGGAGTTCCCCTTTACAATAGAAATGGTAGTTTACTTGAGCGAGTTTGCATTTTCAAGAAATTTGGGGAAGAAGTCATTGTTTACGTTTGCGACATTGGCCCTTATGAAAACTCCATGTCGAATTAAATTCAATCATGATCTTCAGGCGACTTGGCCTGCAAACATATCGACATGGAGTTTTCATTAGGGCCAATGTCGCAAACGTAAACAATGACTTCTTCCGTAAATTTCTTGAAAATACAAACTTGCTCAAGTGAATTTCCACTTCTATTGTAGAGGGAACTCCTCTTCTGTATAATTATCGTTGTAATTCACTATGATTAAGTCAGTATTTTCGAGAAATATGCGGAAGAAGCCATTGTTTACGTTTGCGACATTGGCCCTTATGAAAACTCAATGTCGATATTGCTTTTTCGTGTTATGACAAAAAATTCTCTGATCCGCAATTTACACAAAACTAACGTAACCCGAATTTTTGAAGGGATGAAGATTTTTCTTTACTTCTGAAAATTCCGTCACCTCAGAACTTTAGCGGTTCTAGCTGACGTATTTTTCCTCTTCTCAACTTCGAAAACTGCTCCTTTCTAAAACAAGAAGCCTTCTATGTTGGCTCTTTCTCTGACCTCGCGCTCCTGTTCGATAGTGCCTTTTTTATACAACAGAGATTCAGGTGGAACAGCAAGAAGAATAAGCACAAGATTCCGAAAGGGCCGCGTTGGAAAATTGGGTATCAGGAGTCCAACAGTTTTCCTCTGCTTTTCTTTCTTCTGCTAGTGCTAGTGGGTCCTTGGGCTCAGTCCGACACTTTACCGATCTCGTCCTACCAGCAAATCATTGGCGTGTTTGAAAATCTATAATCCTCCTAGCGCTGTTCTGGATGTGTTGTCCCCGTCCACGGCTGGTTATCGAAAAAATACGCCTTCTGTTATCGATCGCTCACCAAATATTCTACGGTTTTCCAACCCACACGGCACTTCGTATTTTCTTCGTTCTTAGGTTCTTTTCACTGCGAGGGCATTTAATATTTTCACTTTTTAGAGCTCACTTGCGCAAATAAATGATGGCCTCAAAATTCGACCGACGACGACGGCGACGACACAAGAGGAGCAGCACAGCTTTGCCGTGTTCGAAAATATACATCGAAAATATACATAAATCGGAAGATTTATTCGTTGTAGATATTCGCTGTTGAAATTACCTGTGACCAGTGTAGTTGTAAAATAAAATCAAAAACCACTAATTTTGAAATTAATCTTCACCACCTGTTGTCTGAATTGCCTAAAATGGCTGACTCGCTTTAGACAAATGCACAGTGTTGGCAACAAACTTTAAGGCAGTGATGCTGAATTTGGCTAGTACTGCCCTGGTACTGATATTCTAGTATATATGGAACTTGATACACTGAAAATTTTGACCAGGTGCGTCATGCATAAATCGTCCGTCCGACGTCCGTAATTAGTCCGTGACCAAATGGGTTGAAATTTTTATGAACAGTTTATTTAGTACGCAGTGAAGCTTATCTGAATTTTCCGAAAAAAAATCAACAGGAAATTCAATTCTTTCCATCAAGGCAAAACAAATTGCGGGCAAAAAATTGACTTTTTTCAGATGGTGATAAAAAAGCTAAGACAGATAATTTCTTTGATAAATTTCCCATGCAAGGTAATTTTTTTTTTAGTCAGTTCGTTTATTTGTTAGGCTCAGGCGTGTGTAACACTTTACGGAGCCAATGTTCAATATTGTTGTTCACAAAATAATCGATATTAGTAAAAGTGGGATGCCAATTACTCGTGGCTAGCTCGAGGATAATGGGTCACATTATCATTTGGAAAGGGCTAGGTAGGTAACTAATTTAAGCCATTAATTGCTGCTTTTGGGTGTGACATCTACAGAATCCTCGATCCCAGTAGTCCCTTTCAGGAACTAAGCCGCAGATGGGTGACCACAGCTTGCTGGGCAAGTACAAGTAGCACGGAAACAAAAGGACAGTAACTAGGACACAATGACAGGGAATTTACCAGAGTGGAAGGGAGGGGGTGATAACATTACACTCTTAGAACAGACAAACAAAGGAATTCGTAAATCACTTGCATGTAGGGTAGATCACGCATACCCAAAACATCTCTTATCTCACGGAAAAGTTGTCTACCTCGGGCCACTATGGTATCCAATAGTCGTGCTCTGGAGGCATCATTATCCGGGCAATGCCAAACTGCGTGAGCGAGTCATCATAACCGGTTCCGCACCTACATAAATTGCTATCTGTAGAGATGTGCGTCTAGCGAGTAGTGGTTGGACATAAGTCTTGACATCACACGAACAGGGTGGCCACACAATCTTAATATAAAAATTCCCGCATTTTTCCCGAATTTTTCCCACATTTTACCTTATTTTACCGACTGTTAAGATGAGTTAATATAAATTACTCGTAGCTAAATCTCTGAGCTCCGAAATTTGTTCAGTTTGATTTACCACCAGACACTTTCCATTTATTTAACAAACGCCTATTTGTGCGACAGGATGAAACAATTTTCAACAAGTGTTGTCAAATTTGGTAGCTCCTTCTTGGTTCTAGCCAAAATTTGTCCAAACCATTTTCTCTTCTCTGGAATTCGCCAAACAACGTCAGACGGCATTGAGCACAGTTGCCTAAATTCTTCTTTCACCATGTGTTAACACCCTTACAAACGCAATTCGCCAAACTTCAAACACATTCGCCACCACATGAAAGATAAGTTCATTTCTGGCTTCACCTGTAACAGCCGTGTAGCCAGATTTTCTAACGGCATCTTCAACTGTGGTTCAAATCGTGGTTTGAATTTATTTGTTTAGACCAAACGCAAAAACATCGCTGCATCGCTGGTGTTTGTAAATTTTGTTTAATACCGGATCTATTTTGCATCATTTCAGAACTTAAATAAGCTTCTAAGTTTCTTACTGAACGCACTCTTTAAAAATTTAATTTAATGAACTTTGGAATATCTATGAAGATTGGGTCGAAATATGTATAATGAACGTACCAGAAGTTGATTCAACTTCTCGGCAGTTGAATAAAATAATTGGAAGTTTCCAGATAATCATGAAGTTTGCTCGCTGTCTTTCGAGAAGAGAAATGGTGGAACTTTAGAGAAGTTCATTGAACTGCCGAAAAATTATTAACGTTTCTGGAAACTTGGATGAATTCCCAAAACGTTTGCTGATATAGAATGGAATGGAATAGAAACAATTTTCTGGAAATGACGGGAACTTAAAAAATCAGATTTCGCTTCCCAGAAGTTGTTTCAACTTCCAGCAGGTACATATTCTGAGATAAGAAGCAGAATATCACACATATTTAAATAACTTACGAGAAATTAAAAAAAAATCTTGGAAGCCGTGGAATTTCTGTGGAATAGTTAGCATTACCGAGATGTTGTTAAACCGTACAAGAACTTTTTATGATCTCCAAGATTGTGAATAGATGGAAACTCTATGAAATTGATTAAAAAGTAGTTGGTTTCTTTATTCTCGTTTTGGTTGGGTTCGAAAAATTATCGAGTAGTAAGAAGTTTAAGTTCTTCTTAAAACTTAAATATCCTGAACTTTTGGAATATTTTCGGAACGATTGGAAAGTTTCTCGATCACCTGGAAAGACCCCTGAAGTTCTAGGAAGCTCCCCAAATTTATGGAAAAATCCTTTGAATGTTTCCTAAACTTTTCGAATGCTCAAAAAATCCAGTTTCCTGTTTATCTGGGACGTTTTTTGAAATTCTGGAAAGTTCCCCGATCTTGGGGAAGTTTTCTGAAATTCTTGGAAGATCGCAGGACTACTGAAAAATTTCCTGAATTGCTGAATCCCCTGAGCACCCGGGAGTTTTTTCGAGCTTCTGGAAAATTCCCTGAACTTCTGAGAAATTTTCTGAATTTCTGGGACATTCTCTGAACGTCAGAGATGTTTGCTGACCTTGGAAAGTTTCGAGATCGTTGGGGTGTTCCATGATCTTTGTGAGCATTTCCTGAAGTTCTGAGAAGTTTTTTGAATTCATGAGAAACCCTGAACTTCAAGGAAGTTTCTTGAACTCCTACATGTTCGCTGAACTTCTAAGAAGTTCACTAAACCTCTAGAAAGATCTGCAAACTGTTGAAAAGCTTCATGAATTTCTTGACTGTTCTTTATTGGAAGTTCTCTAATTTTCTGGAAAGTTCCTTGAATTTTTGGGAAGTTCCCTGAACATTTTGTTTAGTTCTATGAACTTCTGAAAAATACCCAAAATACTCTGATAAGTTTTCTAAACTTCTGGAAGCCCCTTACATTTCTGGATAGTTACATGAACTTCTGTGGAGAACCCCTTACTTTTGGAAACTGCCCTGAACTCGTGGTAAGCTCTTTGATATTGTGGACAATTCTCTGAATTTCTAGGAAACAATCTGAATTTCAGAAAAAGTTGTCTGAACTTCTAGGAAGAACCCTTAATTTCTGGAAAGCTCCCCGATTTTCTGGAAAGTTCCCTGATTTTATGGTATGTTCCTTTGGCATCAGGGAAAATAGCTAAACCTCGAGAAAGTCTAAGTCAAATCTAAAAAGTATACCGAGCTTCTGATAAGTTTTTAAGTGCACTGAATTTACAAGAGTTTTTTCGAACTTTTGGGAGATAATTTTTGTCCATCAGTTTCTTAACCTTTTCCGATATTAGGGGTGTAAATACTGTGGGCTGTAAGTCTTAAGGACAGATTTGCAAAAAATCCTCAGGGTCACCAACCCCCATGTTTTCGTCCTGAGAACTAGCTGAGGACATACGCCAACATCCGTTAGGCTGCAGTGCACCTATGTAATACTAAGGCCAACATATCCAGCTGCATCGCAACAGCTGGAAAAAGTCATCAGTTGACTCTAGTTGTCGCATAATGTGTAGGATCATATCCCTTGGCATGTTGAAACGTCGCAGAAAGTGCTTCTTGTCATAGGTTGGCGTGGCTCTATCTATCACTATCAGCACTATCTAATATCGTTTAAATGAGATGCATGCATTCACACACTCACCACCACTCAAACCAATCCATGGTAAAAAGTTTGCGAAAAATCCTCGGTCTCTGAAAAAAAAACAAAACTTCTGATTTCTGGATATTGTATGATTGACAAGATGATAGATGTTGGTTGGTTTAACAACAAGGAATACTACACCGGTGTGGGGAACGCTAAGTTGGTCTGGTTTAGCTGGTTCATTTTAAGTTTGCTGATCCAAATCAACTATAAAGATGTTAAATAGACCACCGCTGAAGATGCTCTAAGCAGTACGTTTTAAACAGGCTGAACAATGAGATTGGTGGACCGAGTAAATGACAAAAACGCTACTCTAATCATTTGAAAAAGGTGTGAGTATGGTTCCTTTCATATGACAAAAATTCCCGATGACTTTTGAAATTCCCGCATTTTTCCCGCATATTTCCCGATGATTTTGGATTCCCGCATTTTTCCCGCATTTCCCGATTTTCCCGAGTCTGTGGCCACCCTGCACGAATGAAACCGCGACTTACATCTAGACCTTTAAACCACGATCTCGACGAAACATTTGGAATAATGAAATGTAACCACCGCCCAAGAGAATTACTTGTCCAATCGTTTTGTCAACTTTGAAGAGAACTCTGACGTACTAATGGGAAAAATTCATCAAGTGAAATTCTTCTTTCAAAAATCTCGCCTTCTTGTGCGCCCACCTTTGCTAGAGAGTCCGCCTTCTTATTGCGTGGTATTGAGCAATGTGAGGGGACCCATACAGAGGTAATCCTAAATGATCTTTCGAACAACGCACACATCTGCTCCCTAATTTTTGAAACAAAGTAAGATGAGTGCCTCACTGTTTTCATCGACTGCAGGGCCTCAATAGAACTGAGACTATCTGAGAAGATGAAATAATGGTCTATGGGCATGTCGGAAACTATCCCCAATGCAAAATTGATTGCTGCCAGCTCAACAACATATACGGAACAAAGTTTTTGAAGTTTCCGGAAGGCAGATGAGTATTGTAGACACCGAAATCTGTGAATCCATCAATGCGCGACCCATCAGTGAAAAATCTGCTATTGCAATTGACATTTCGGTACTTTTCAATAAAAATATGGGGAATTAAAATAGGTCGAAGTTGATCTGGAACTCCTTGAATAGCCTGTTTCATGGAGAGATCATAATCAATGGAGGAACTGTGATAAGGGAAGCGTACACTAGGAGAATTATAGCATGGAAGACTAATAATGGATGACATATATATATAGTTAATATAGATTCGCAAGAATCTAGACTGGGTACTCAATTCTAGCATTTCTTCGAAGTTTTCAAACACAAGGTTGTTACTGACTCCACACTTGATCAGTATTCTAGATGAGAGCTCCCAGAAGCGGTTCTGTAAGGGTTTTACTCCTGCCAGAACCTCCAGGCTCATATTATGCGTTGAATGCATACAGCGAAGGGTAATACGTAAACAACGATATTGAACGCGTTCCAATTTAATGAGGTGCCTGTTTCTTGCCGAGAGGAAGCAAAAACTATATTCGAGAACTGAAAGAATAGTTGTTTTGTAGAGTTTAACTAGGTCTTCCGGGTGTGCACCCCACAATGTTCCGGAAATTGATCTTAGAATATTGATCCTTGGTTAACATTTCTGTTTTAAATACGCAATGTGAGTACTCCAAGTGCATTTTGAATCAAACATGACTCCAAGGTATTTGAAAGTCAAAGATTGGGTAATGTCTCTTCCCAACAGCTTGAGACGCAGTTGGGCTGGGAACCGCTTTCTAGTAAACACTACCAATTCGTTTTTTTTGCGGTGAAATCACGATCCCTAAATTTCTGGCCCAGAAGGACAGATTATTTAGGGAATTTTGCAATGGTTTTTGCAAGACTTCCGCACGCGGACCTCTTAAGGAGGTCACAGCGTCGTCTGCAAGTTGTCTTAGCGTGCATTTATTTTCCAAGCAGTTATCAATATCTTTAACATAAAAATTATTAAGTTAGGGACTTAAACATGAGCCTTGGGGTAAGCCCATGTAGCTTATTCTGGAAGTTGTCAGTTGGCCTAGATTGAAGGTCATTTGTTTTCCTGACAGTAAATTATACAAAAAATTATTTAAAATTCCTGGTAAACCACTACTGTGCAGACTATCTGCCAGTATATCTATGGAAACTGAATCAAATGCGCTCTTAATGTCCAGAAATACTGAAGCCAATTGCTCCTTGTGTGCAAAGGCCAGTTGTATATCAGATGAAAGCATCGCTAAACAATCGTTTGTTCCTTTGCTCTTTCGGAAACCAAATTGCGTATTTGATAGCAGGTTGTTTGATTCAACCCAACGGTCAAGTCTTGATAAGATCATTTTTTTAAACAATTTCCTTAAACATGATAGCATAGAGATCGGACGGTAAGAATAGCCATTGCAGCTTACTTGCAAAAAAAATCTACGTCCTTGCGCGTGGCTTTCCGGCTGTTAACTGGACCATTCGTCATAGCGGACGAAAACATGCGTGTAGGCATGTTTTTGAGTTCTTTCTTCGTTTTATTTATCAATTCCTCCTCAAATTTCGCGACAAAATTGTTGGAGTAGATCTTACGTTTCAGGTTGACTCAGCCGTTCCATCTCCTCCAACGATCACTTCGAGTAGTGGACCGACGCCAGATCCGTCTTCGCCCTTATGGTATTTCTTGATGAACGACGCAACTTCCGGCAGGCATTTCGTACTATAAATTTCCCCGTTCACGACCAGTCCGGAGCGAAAGAAGAGCGGCGTTGACATCCCCTTCTCGGTGATTATCAGCCACAGCAGCACCTTTTTGGGGAATTTGGTGTATGAAATGAACGTCACCTCGGAGTTCACTTCCTTTGTGGGGGAAGTAAAATACGAAGTGCCCTGCCAGTCGTTGCCATTCAGGGTGAGATAAGTCTCGTCATCCATCACCACCGACACGTCGCGAATCGAGTTGACCATCTTATTCAGCCGTTGCCGCTGCGTCATTGCCTGCAGCTCCAAAACCAGTGGACACGACTTCCGCTTCCTGACATGTATGTTCATGTTTGCCTGGTACTTTTCCACTGTTTGGCCAGTTGAACCGACCTCCCGGCCAAGCGCACGCAGCGATGTAGCCACTTTTCCCTCGGTCTTCCTCTTCAGCATCCTTTGGAACTTCTTGTCGCTTAGGGTCGTCGGAACCGGGTTTTCATTCGATGCTCTGATTGTTGTCTAATAGTGCCAAGATGTTGTAGATGCCGGAACGGGCGTATCCGGCGCCGACAAAGTGCCGCACGATGTCCGCTTTCGACGCGGCGAGGTGCCGTTCTTTGAACGCGCACACTTCTGAACGGAGTAGTTTCACTGTTTTTGCCATCACGGTTAGAGTTCGACTGACAGAGCTTTAAATTTTGTCTGCTGACTAATGGGTTACTTTGATGTTACTATGTCAGTGCGGGTGAAGGTACCCATGGAAAATCGGCAATTATTGTCCATTTTTTTTTTAATTCAAATGTTAACAAAAACCAGATTCCCCTATTTGCTGTTAACTGTATTCATGCTTTGATCAATCTTTAGCGGAATATGAAAATAGAAAGCGTCACAATACTGTTTTTTGTGTTGCTTGAAAAGGTTAATTCATCATAAACTATAAAGGATGTGATTTCTTTTTAGTCTAAATGAGCTGAAATGTTGAAACTACGGGGCTGTATGCTAAATGCCTGTGTTGGACAAGAAAACGCATTTTTTTTCTCATTATAGTTGTCCGCAACCGCGAATAAATCACAAGAGTGAAGTGGCTGTCATCCACGAACAACAATCGTGAAGCCGAAAACTTGGTGCTGCGTGTGGTGCTAATTTGACAGCTCGATTTTCTCGAAGGCTTTATGCAGCAAACACAATATTCGCGGCGGAAGTTGTCGTGTTTTGTCGTTAATTTGATTCGAGAGAAAAAAAATCCGTTATGTACTTAGGGTGGTGGTCATTAAAACGACAGTATTTTTTCATTGTGTATCAGCCAGGTATTATAATGTTTTACCTTAATTACTGTTACTAGTAGTTTGGTAGATGAAATATTGTAAAAAATATAATCCATTGTGAACCAAGCTTAAAATGTTCAAATCGTCACTAGCGCCATACCAAAAGGGGCTGGCTTCAAGAACTAACGCTCTCTTCAGTCCTCTGGAATAAATGAGACCAACATTCCTCCGACGAATATGCTGACGCAGTTGTTACGTGACGTTTCCATGGATGAATCAACGCAGCAGAAATATTTCCATATTCCCCTTCCCATCCTTTGTGTTTTGTTTTTACTAACCCCGAGCAAGTCGCGGGCAAACGGCCTCCTTCACTAACACTAATAATAAGAACCATAAACCAATCAGCATTTAGCTGCGCAACTGTACTCATTCACCACTTATTGCGCAGTTAGTTCCTTTTTATGTATATATAAGCAAGCGCATAGCGCGCCCAAACCACTTCATTTGATTCGCAAGCAAGCGGGCGTTGAGTTAAGACGCGCTTTACCTCGAGTGTTTACTACGTTTTCTTATTTTCTTTTTTTATCGGTTTTCTCCTCCGTTAAGGAGCGTGCGTGTGAAAGGACACTTTTCTCGGTAGTGTGGTAGCGATAGATTTTTGGTGCGCAATTGTGGTTACTTTTCACGTTGCCGTAGTGAATTATAGAAAATCTTTACTCAGTGGTGGTCAGTGAGCCAGGTATGATGACGTCAGGTTCGGGATGGGACCCTGGGCTTCCCCCCACACCGACGAACGGTAGCCCAACGGTTCCAGCATGGATGGGCGGTGTCGGTATCGGGCAGCTGCAGATTCTATCACTGCAAGCAACTGATGCTCAGAAGAAACTCTGTCCTTTCATCGTCGGAAAATCAATGCAGGACCTCGTCGGCGACATCAAAAGCACCACAACAGAAGCAAATGGCACGAAATATGTGCTTCGTGTACGTGATACTGTTCAAGCAAAGAAACTGCTCACCATGAAGGCACTGTTTGACGGCACAGCGGTGAAAGTTGAACAGCACCCTATCCTCAACAAACGGCGTTGTGTCATTTCCTGCCGTGAAGTACAGGACAAAAGTGAAGAGGAGCTACTGAACTGGTTGGCCATGGATGGAATTGTAGCAGTCAAGCGGATAACCCGGATGCAAGACGGAAACAAGATCAATACTCCGACGCTGATCCTTACACTGAACGGAACATCAGTACCAGAGCACGTAAACGTTGGACCACTGCGAATTAAGACCAGGATTTACATTCCTGATCAAATTATTTGCTACAAGTGCTATGCCTACGGTCATTCGAAATTCCGCTGCAAGGGCGCTGCCAGATGCCGAAGCTGCTCAAACATCCACGATCTCGAAGAAGAATGTACAGCAAAACCCTTCTGTATCTACTGCCATGGCCAACACAGTCCAACGAGCCGGAACTGTCCAACTTACGTTATGGAGAAGGATCTAACGAGGCTGCGATTCACCAAAGGCATCAATTATCTGGAGGCTGTGAAACAGATGAATGCTGGTGGTGGATCCTATGCTGCTGTCAGTCAGGTTCAGCAACGCCTAGTGACTGCCCAAGGATTTCCGGTTGAAACCCAACAAATAAAAGAAAAGGACAAACTCATCGAACAACTGACGGAAACAATAGCCAAACTGACTTCTAGAATCGAGGAACTCGAAAAGAAGAATTCCAGCAAGAAGGAGAAGAGGTGAACCAAGCGGAACCAGACCTCGAAACAAGTAGAAACTGGATCCGAAATGGAACCGGATTCGAGCCTCCAGCCGAAGAGTATACTCCCTCCCAGGTAAGCGACACTTCTTCCAAGCCAAACGTTCAGATTGTGCAACTCTCCAAGGTTACCCACAAACGACACTACACAACGGAAATTACCCCTCCCTCAGTCAAAAAACCTCCAGAAATTAACTCAAGTGGATACAGTTTTCCGGACCCTATGACCTCAACCCCGGCTTTTAACGCTTTCACGCAACCCTACAATGACCAACACACCCAACCAAAACGCTGATCAATTTCTACCCAATTCTTCCTCCACTTCATCAAAACTTGCTTTGCAATGGAATTTATGTGGTTTGAAAAGTAAAATATCTGAATTACAATTACTTATTTTACAATACAGGCCTGTTGCATTAGTTCTACAAGAAACTTTAGCCCCTGAATCAAACTTTCACCATAATTTTATTAAAGGTTATAATTTATACATACGAGAAAACTCCAATAGCCCAAACAGAACTGGCGTTGCAATAGCCATTAACTCCCAAATCCCTCTTCGTCAAATCCAAATTTCAACTCCGCTCCAAGTTATTGCAATGGAAATAGATTTTCCTCTCAAAGCCACAATAGTATCCATTTACATTTCTCCCGCTAAACGAAGCATATGCTAACTGACGAAATTACTTGAACAGTTAATTGATCAATTACCATCCCCTGTTATCTTGTTAGGTGATTTTAATGGCCACTCTACTTCATGGGGTGGACAGCGAAATTATGCCAGAGGTAAATCATTAGAAAAATTCATCGAAGAACTGAACCTCATACTACTGATTGATGGCAGCCACACACGATTGAATCCAGCTAATGGAAATACAACGACTTTAGACCTCTCAATCTCTTCGTGGAATATATCCCCACGATTATCATGGAAGGTTCATAATGACTGCTGTGGTAGCGATCATTTTCCGATTCTCATTGGTTTTAACAGACCTATTCCTAGTTTTGCTGTTCGACCTAGATGGAAGTATGAGTTGGCTGACTGGTCAAATTACCAAAAAGAAATTATTTCCCGATTCTCTGACGATCCTCCATCTACCCCTGAATCTTTCTCTTCTGTTCTGTTTGAAATAGCCCAACACCATATCCCTAGAACTAGCGGTCAGCCTGGCAAAAAATCAGTACCTTGGTGGACTTCTGATGTTCAGAAAGCCATCAAGCTCCGACGAAAAAAACTGAGAGCTTTACGAAAGGTTCCAAAAATGAACGTCTGAACTCCCATAAACTGTTAGAATTTAAAGAAGCCAGGAATTCTGCAAGAACTTAAATTGCACTAGCTAAAAAAGATAGCTGGGATAAATTTAACGCTTCTATTAACCCTGAAACTTCTTCAAAGGACTTGTGGGATAAAGTTAACCGCTTAAGTGGCGGTCGTGGCAGAGCACCCATTAAAATCCGCATTAATAACCATATCACCGATAATCCCTCCACTATCTCCGAACATCTAGCAGACCACTTTTCATTTGCCTCCTCTTCCACTAACTATAATAGTTATTTTCTGTCACAGAAAAATGAAGCCGAAGCCACTCCTCCATGCTTTGCAACAAATCTAGAGTTGGAATACAACAAAGACTTTCACTAGACCTGTCCAAGGCCTATGACCGTGCCTGGTGATTCCCTATTCTTCAATCTCTTGAGGAATGGGGTGTCAAAGGACGCATGGGCTACTATGTTAAGAACTTTCTTGATGACAGAGAATTTAGAGTATCCCTCGGTAACACCCAGTCCGAAATCAGAACCCAGGAAAACGGTATTCCACAAGGTTCGGTGATTGCTCCAACTCTTTTCCTCATTTTTATGCAGTCTCTATTTGAAACCATACCACCTAATGTTCATATCCATGTTTATGCCGATGATATCTCCCTAATCACCTTCCATAGTTATAAATCTCTCGCCCGTAAAAGGATTCAATCTGCTGTCAATAGTGTCGCACTATGGGCAGATGACAGAGGTTTCCTTATCTCCCCGAAAAAATCTCAACATCTCCATTTTAGCTCCAATAGAAAAAGTATTAGTAAACTCCCCGATCTTAAAATAAAACATACCGTCATCCCTACACTCTCAAAATCCTATGGCTCATCCTAGACCGCCGTTTGAATTTTACAAATCACGCTAACGCAGTTCGGAAAGCTACGGTTAACAAAATACGAGTGATCAAGTCCATAGGTGGTAGAATGCCATGTGCTCAAAGAAAAACAATCCTTAGGATTGTTAATGCCTGGTTACTGCCCAAAATCTTTTATGGAGTTGGTCTCTTCAGCAGAGGCGGTGATGTCATAACGAAGAAGCTACGTCCATTGTACAACCGAGTTTTCCGAGTTGCTTCAGGGGTTTTTGTAACAAGTCCCACTAAAGCGGTCATGGCAGAGTGTGGTCAACTTCCATTTGAATACTACCTTCTTGTCTGCCTTATTACTAGAGCTGTTCGTTGGCTAAGTCTTACAGGTCGTACCGATGTTCCACTAGTTACCAGAGCAAATAGTCTTTTAGAGTCAATAGCCCATGTAAATCTCCCTCCAATCTCAATTTTTCCCATAACAAAAACCCGCCCTTGGAATCAACCTTCACCCTTAATAGACCTTTCTCTACTCAACATAGTTAAAGCCGGCGATCCCCCTTTTATTATTTTTTCATTGTGTATCAGCCAGGTATTATAATGTTTTACCTTAATTACTGTTACTAGTAGTTTGGTAGATGAAATATTGTAAAAAATATAATCCATTGTGAACCAAGCTTAAAATGTTCAAATCGTCACTAGTGCCATACCAAAAGGGGCTGGCTTCAAGAACTAACGCTCTCTTCAGTCCTCTGGAATAAATGAGACCAACATTCCTCCGACGAATATGCTGACGCAGTTGTTACGTGCATACTTGTCCCTCTCCTCAGTGGGAGACAAGAGCGAATATACCACTTCCTCTTCTCTTTTTGTTCATGCAGGAGCGCTGCACGCAGCAGCATACTCACCACACTCTTCCTTTATCGGTAGTTTTTGAAATGAGCTGCGCGGTGAAATTAAATCACTTGCTTCTGAAAGCCTCTGGCGAGTAAACTCAGCGCTCTGAAACGCACTGCAGTGAACACAGAGAACCGCACCCCAGAGAATTCTGGAGTGCGTGATCTGGTCAGATACACTGATGTTGATTCTCTAAATAAGTAGATTAGCAAGCGCGTTTGTGAATGGTTTGTCGTTCAGGTTCCGGTTTCCATTTTTATTCATTTCGGTTTTGATATGTTCGTTATAACGTATAAATTTGACCTTGGGAATAAAGGATTGCAGATTCTTGTAATGGAGCGTGTACGAAACCATAGGCAATATTATTACCTTTGAAAATACATTATATTGCATAGGGTAAGGCTGCAATTGTTGCGGTACCTTTGAAGCATTAGATTTCTATAGTTGTGAATGGAGACTCCATAAGCAACTATAGGAACCTAACATTCACCCTATACAGGATAAATAGATTAATGTTTAAGGAATGGGAGTGTGGGTGTCTTATGCGTGGTAAAACGCGCCACAACCCTAACCATAATGTATTTTCTGGCGACGACAGATAAATCGCTCTGCGCGTTGCTAAGCAAGTGCACAATAGGACGGCTCCATATAAAGCAGTGGACTTAACTACATACAATATTTGAATTTAAAATTAATACATTGATTAAAAATTCACATATTCTAGGGGAGAGGGAAGAAGTTTTGGACACTTTTTCTTTCAATTTTTCATATATTTTGTGAACGTCACCAGAGATCCTGAATTCATTCTAGTTGTCATTTGGACATCGAAGCATCATAAGAGTGTGTTAAAGGTGTGCGTTTATGCAATTTTGAGTTGTTTATGTTTTATGTTTTATTTATGCCAACGAGCATCAGTCGTAGCAGTAGAAGTTAAATCCAAATTAACGTTGGCAGTAGACCCAACAATAGTCTTCTTTCAACTCGATACATTTAGTCCAGCGATATGCCATCTTTTTCAAGCCATCCAAAATATATGATTTGTCGAATTCCGCTAAATAGGCTTCTGTTGCGGCAATGACTTCTTCGTTGGGCGTGGATCGCTTTCCGCCAAGCCATTTTGTCATGTTTATAAACAACAAAAAACGTATGGGGCCAAATCTGGAGAATACGGTGGATGAGGCATCAATTGGTAGCGTTATTCGTCCAGTCCATTTTTCGTGAAGCATATTTTGTATGCGTTCCATGGAGATGTCTACAACGTCAGCAATCTCTCTGTTCTTTACTCGGCAATCGATATCAACACGATATCATAAATTTTGTAAACCATGTCCTCCGTAGTCACCTTAATCCATCGGTCTTACTAATAGTTTGAAAAAAGTGTTTCAATGTTTTATTTTTTATTTTTTTAGAAAGTGATCAAATGAAGTATTAATTTAAAATTCTCTTAGTTTCCCAATCATAGAGTAATGTTTAGCATGCCACATCCAGGCATAGAGCATCATTTAATAAACTGATCCGATGTATAGCAATCAAGGTTCTCTTTCTACGTGTTAATATGCAACTTTATACGGCGTTCTACCCCGTAAAAAGAGAGAACCGATTCAACATAGATCAATAGCCTCTGTTGTTGAAAGTCGAAACTTGTTGGATCGACTTGGAACACTAATTTGAAACCGGAAAAACGTTAGGGAAAAACTCACTACAGATGCATAGAAAGACTGAAAAAATATCTCGCTGAACACAACTAATTTTTTTTACGAGAGTTGGTGATATGCTGCTGAAAATAATACTACATGTAGAAGTCTCTCAAACAACTTGGACTAAGTTCAAACTATAAGGAACGTTAGAATAGTTTTTAAAAAATAATAATAAAATAAGAAATAATTACTTTTTAAACTATCAACGATTACAAAAATCTCAGAGTGTACACATTTTGCGTCAGTGATACCTTCAGTCGATAAACACGGGTACTTATCATACAGCCCTCGTATATTGCCAACAACAGTAGAATATTTTATTAATTAATATTTTCAGCAACAACCAAATGTTCGTGCTGTTAACCGATAGCAATACTGTTTCTTTTCTTAACTACTGATTTGTAAGTTAGGTACATCAATACCACATTTGTTTAGAATTTTATGAAAAGGCGGGTCATTGAAATTTTCTAATAATTGGTTAAGTGATTAACGAGTTGTGGCTATCATTGTATGTAAAATGTGATTTCAAGGACAGTCAAATAAGAAAATGAAATGATTAAAACGTTGTTACACCCTCGTTGTTGTAAATTTTATTAAAATTCAAAAATTTGTATTACTTGCAAAATAATAAATTACTAATTCTAATATTATGCACCAGGAAATATATCTTCATTATTACAGATCCTTTAATTTCATGGCACTGTTTATTTCGACTTAAATTCGATTTTTTCAAAAGTCAACCAGAATAAATCATTTAATTGAATACCCGCATTGCTGCAATCAACTTTGGATTCACTTGGACTACACTTCTCATAAAAATTTCATAAAAGTCGAATGTGCTGAATCAATTTATATTTGTTCATTACCTCTTTATGTTTTTTTTTGTTTTTGCTGTTTTACCTTTTTAATAATATAAAATAGAGATTTTACAAATTAATGATTAAAGCAACTATGTTCTCTACCATACATTCATTTTCAAATTATACGTCTTCACGTTCCACTGTAGGATCTGTGGTCATTGGTTCTGTAGTTCCAATAAGCTCAACTTCTTCCGTAGGAACCATTTCAGTGGTGGGTTCTGGAGTAATTATCTCTGGATTTGCATGGTCTATCGTCTTAATAGTTAATGGTAAAACAGCTTTGTCAATATCCGCTTTGTGAAGTTGTCCGGTTTTCTCTTCTGGTGGAGAGATTCTTACAGGTTTCTGATTTTCAATTGGAGCTTCATCTTTGATGTCCTGTTTGTGAATGTCATCTTGATAAATGTGTGCTTCGTCATGCTCCGAATCCATTGGATCATAGACAAGCGCATTATTATTGGCATGTTGAACCGTATTCGGCTTTAGAACAAATGGGCTCGTGTCCTGTATTAAGGGTGTCATTTGATAGTGCTGCATGCCATCTAATGCATATCCACTTGAACCGTCCATTGGTGCCAAATGATGAAGAGGGATTACAATGTGGGGAACAAGATTTACCTCGGATTGACCATTAACTAATGCATTAGGGTTTGGCTCTGCTTCAGCCGGCTGAGAATGCGAACCAAAGCCTAAGAATGAACGCAACCTTGATAACAATCCCTGCGATGTCGCTTCTGCAGTGGGCTTTCGTTCTTGTATAGGTTGTTGTCCGCTCGGAATAGTGTACCCAACAATTGGTACTGGATTATTGACATACATAATATTATCACTGTCGTATTTGTCCTGCATTTCAATAGATTTTTTTTCATCATCCTGGGCATTAGATACTACGGTGTCCATTCGCTTGACAGGTTGATAACTCATAACATAATCTCGAATCAAATCCAAACCTGTGGGAGTGGATGCATAGTCACGGATAGCATCAATCGTTTCACTTCTAGTCGTCGTGCCGAGCAACGACATTACCTCTTCCAACGGTGGTAAATCTTCTAAATTTTTAACTCCTATTTGTTTTGCAAGAGCATTCAGCTCACGAATTTCAGAGCTACTCAACCCTTGTAGCTGTGAGGGGACGTTTTTGTTCATTTTTTTCGGTACATTTTTAGAGGATACCGGAATGTAATTTGGTTGCCACTGTTGTTCGGCTCCTTCAAGTTGAATATACTCGTTTTCTGGGGTGAAGTTGATAGGTTCAACTGCAATGAAATGTAAACCAGAAGGCGATGCAAAGTATCGCAATGGCATCATCGGAACAAATGTTGGCGGATTATCTGGATCCTGTTTCGTAGGCATCAAATAAACTGGCTCACCGCTTTCAAGGAATTCCATCAGCATATCCACGTTCGGGGGAGTTGTAAGTAGTGGTAGTTCTGTAGTAGTTAATGGCCCTGCTCCAAACAGAGTTTGTAACAAACTTCGCTTATCTCGCCTTAGACTCTTCTCGGGCTCAAGTGGGGTAGCGTGAATTAAATTGATCAATAATGCCACCCCAATCAAGGTCTTTATCTGAAAAGAAATAATGGTAAAAATAGAGTTGAAAAGAAATAATGGTAAAAATAGAGTTTATTCAACCAAAAATGTCTCATGATTCAGTGTTGAATAATGAGACAGTATTCAAAGCAGCTCTAATCATATTTTTCGCAGACAGTTCAAAGTATAATAAACTGTAACATTCAAAAGAGCACAATAAGTTGTCCCAAAAAAAATACTATTGTAGTAAGAAGATCTCAATTTCATTTGGGAGGTATTTCTCCAGATATTCCGCAAAGCAAGTAAATACTAGCTTATCTTCTACTGCTGCTGTGCTTGCTTTAATTTTACATGTTTTATAATGCAAGCCAACCTTACAAACCTACACACTACGAGAAACTCGTGTAAGCTTAGGTGCTCTTAGATCGACACATGGAAGCGTCCTCAGTGACGTAAAAAAATAGTTTTAGTTTACATCCCCTGATTTCTTTTTTTTTCGTTTATTATCGAGATTGTTAGCCCTAGGCTGGTTCATCTCCCGTCGTGTAGTCACTCAAATATCTTTGGGAATTTTCGTTACTTGTCCGGGGTGAGATTCGAACTCGTGAATTTGTTTCGAGAGGAATCGATGTTAACCTCCACGCCGGTCGCCCACACACCCTGATGTCAGTCCTAGAAGAATTACGTGTTAAAATAGTTATGGTGTGTACATGAACCCTAAGAAACCGGCAGAACAGTACGCGATTTGAGATTTGATTGAATACTGTTAGAAAAAATCATGATAATTTAAATCTACTTGGATGCCCATAAATGAGCGAAGACAGAAATTTGCTATTTTTCAATTTACTATTGAATATTTTGTTTAAATTAATTTACAGGACCATTTCTTAAATTTATTCTTCTATTCTTCTTCACTTAACAACACCATACAAATTTGAAATGATAACTTACATGATTTACGTAAAAATAAGTTGATGCTAAACGCTGCTACTATCAATGCAAATACAAATACTTCATGATGCCAGTTATAATCTCAAGTATCTTGTGGCCATGGACTTTAGTGGTAAAAATTAACTGGATAATTTCCTGCAGGGTATATTTTGTTCCTTAAACTCCAAAGACTGGTGAACATTTAAAATAAAATTGTGCAAAAAAACAATAGCCTTCGTCAATCCAATATATTATGGATGCTATAAGTTTTAGCCATGTTTTAGAATAATGAATATTGTAAGCAAATGAACTTCATGTGTTACGCTGCGTACACGTGTATCACTGAAAAAGCTGAATTTGAAAACATTTCGTTTCTGAGTCAACGTTAAAATTTATTTCAATGTGTCAGTGTCGTCAGCTGGCACTGGAACCTTTCACCTTCGCGTTGAGAGGCATATTGTCGACAACAGGAGCGGCGAAATCTTATTTTCTATCTTATAAACAAGATAGGTGCAACAAGTGGTGAAAGTATACAAGAGGAAGCCCAACATGGCGGTCAAAGATGTTTAAATTTAAATATATTATTACAATAGTGGAAAGTAACATACTTAAGGAAAATAAATGTTGAAAAAAAAATGACCGGATTTGTGTTAAACCGTTCGGGTAAGGATGCATACTTTATTTCCGGACACGCTTTATTCTAGAAGCTGTTGTAGAGGTATCATCCAGGACGTAACTTGTAGTGTATCTTTGGCGTAAGAGGTATGAATGTTAACCCTTACGCCAGAGTCACTCCCCCATCAATTACCTAACCTGTTGAGTTAACATGAGTAAACTAAATTTCGGGGTTTCATTAAATGAAAATTTAAAATTACACATAAGCTCCGGTTTCGAACCGACGATCTTACTTTTTTCAAACTTGTGTCCTGCACCATCATTGAAAAAATGGATATTTTTGAAATTTCTCATCAACCAACGAAATAATCCTACACCCAACCAGAGAATGGTAGAATCTCTTACATCTAGGTATTTAACCATTGGGATTAACCAGCCACCTGATGGAGAATCATAGCAATTGTTGCGTACAGAGAAATTCACGGCGTTGTCAGTTGATTTGCAGCAGCCATGGCGAAAACAAGCAACTAAGCTCGATGGTTTGTTCCTACTGAAGCAATAATTTGGATATCTAGAGGCAGTTCTTGATCGCCAGATTTGGCCAATCAAGCATTTATAATATGCTTTCCCTTCTGGAGAATGGCTAGTCAAATGGAAGCGTTCCGTTAGAGTACGGCAGGCTGTGAAATTGAAAGATGCAAGTTGAAAACGAGCGGAAGGGCATTTGACCGTTCAAATGCCCTTCCGCTCGTTTTCATCGTGCATCTTTCAATTTCATAGCCTGCCGTACTCTAACGGAACTATCAATACTTTCTCTTCGTTTCTTCGTTTGTATGATTGTGTGGCAATACAATCCTACCATATGACCATGTAACAAATAATTTTTCCTTAATGAAATATTTCTAGGAAATATCGGTAATAGGCCGCAACCTCGTCTAGCATAGCATTGCACCAGAGCTGCAGCTTTACCACCTGAACTAAGGGAAGATCCCAAACATGTTACACATAAATCACAGGTAAACATGAACTTCATACACCGCAGCATATTTTAATGATTCTTGGTTTGATTTGTCGTCGCCCGATGACGCCTTATCACTTTATTTGTAAATCTATATTTTCATTAAAATATTGAAATCTGATCGTTAAACTAATTTGAAAAATAAAATTTCCTGAACAAATAAAGCTCAGTTTGTTTTACTCTAAAAATTTGTTTAATCGAGATCAATTTGTGTAATGTTCTCGATGTTCCCCCGGAGTCCGCAGTTCTATATATTTAAAATAAATGCACTGAAAACTCAATCGTACTTATGTAACTGTTTCGCCAAATAGAACAAAAATACTTCAAAAAGCCTCTCCTTTCTCTCCTCAGTGCACAATCCGTTTATTCTTGAGCTAGATAGATTCAGCCTTTATAGATAGTATAGTTCATTTCGTAGAAATAAGTCACTTTTTAAATATTTTGGCTCATATTACTTAAAATCAACATTACAGTCAAAAATATAATATAGCTAACATATAATCATATCTATACCACAAGACGTTAAACTGCTCTGCAAATTTCACAAAACACCATCTTAGCCAGCTTTCTTCCTGTAAAATTTATTCTGCCAACAGGTGCAAGTACATTCAAAGGAATGCGCCTTTTCGTATGCTAAGCAACATACTCTTCTTTATAACAATCCATGTTCTCCATTCATAGAATTAAGGATAAAGTTAGTCCTTCTCGAAGTTTTCAACTTCGAACCATGTAAACGTATTGTTAAAGCATCTCTCTTTCCGTGGCAGCACAAAGTTTTTTTTATTTATCACGAACGAAAGCAATATAGCACCCAAGAAAACTCAAGAATTTATAAACGTTAAAAACACTTACACCAAATTTGCTCATTTTGTCTTTGTCACAGATTTGGAATAATCTAACGACTTTACTGTTGCACATGACTCGCACGACTGATTTGGCCAAACAAATAAGTAGCACAATTTTCTTCCATTTCACTGCAACTATCCTCTGCAAAGCCTGTTGGACTATGAATCTATATCGTTAGTCAAAACTGTTCATTTTGCGTGACGCCCTTCTACGAATGCCCAAATGAAATACCACCACCGGTTTGTCAGGTTTCTCCACACCCTCGCCATCATTGCCAAAATGAAAGTGTAGGAAATCGTTACGGAAGCATAAAAGTGCAATAAATTCTTCCAACAAACAGGTAGAAAGGATGAAATGTAATGGATGAATCGGCACAAAGAAAGAGCATAGCACCAGTAATGGGCGATGACTGTAATTTCAGTTACGAACACCCTTGCTTAATTGTCGGAAAATATTTGGATTTAACTTAATTTCAACTCATGCCTCGTGCAAGCGTTGCTCAGTTGAGAGTTTTGCTAAGTGCTCAATTGAAGTTTCTGCCTGACTAGACAAATTTGCAAAACTGGAATGATAGTGCACGGACAAGTATTTGATTTGAAGTTTCTGGTTTTAAATGGCATAACTGACAGCATGAATGCATAACGATGTGTTTCATTGGATCTACAGTTTACATGGAAAGATATTCCACAGCCAAAAGTTTTCTTGAATGATATAATTGATTTGGAGCAAAAATACTTTTTGTTGATCAATTGTATGTTTTTAACTGAATTTCAACTATCAGGTGTTTTTAATGAACATAAGTAGGTTTGTGTTATGATAGTTGTTAAAAAAAAATACGGAGTACGTAAAAAAAAATGCTAAACGTGTTATCAATATGGGTCCTCCCTTAGCTCAGCTGGTAAAGGCGCAGCTTCAAAGCAACACCATGCTGGACCAGCTAGGATTTTTTCGTGAAATTTTTTCTGTCTCGGCTCTCTGGGAATAGAGTGTGGTAGTACTTACCTCACAATCAAACAATTGCTAAAATTATACCTGCCATCAAAAACTCACAATTGACAACTACGTAAATTTATTTAGGACGCTTAGTTGAGAGCAAGTAATAAACTTGTGAAAACAGTGAGCTTGAATTGCAAAGAAAAAAAATGTTATCAACATAAATCGCAATTATCAAAAATACTCCTGTAGCAGAACAAGTGATCAAGAATGAATTTCATGATGTGCCGTTTTTTACCGAAACTGAGCACTGCTCTGAAGTGAGAATGATGATTATACACCATTAAAGGGAACATGATGGAATTCACCACGGAACCCATAACATTACTGTTTTTAAGATGCAATGAATAGCTTCTACGCTAGATATGGATTTTCAAATATGTCAATACACGTGTGCACTAACGGTTAGTATACCAATATAGTTTCATCTACCTAGATAGGAAAGTGAGGGAAAAAATAGGAGCTTACAAAAGATAGCAAAAATTACAAGGGGTATCATGTCACCTCAAGGTACTGACAGTTGTAGCATCATATAACATTTCAGAACAACATATCAAAGACTTTTGGCACGAACAAACAATGCCACATTGCCACAACATTATGCGAGGCGCTCACTGATATGCCGTCATATGGCATCACATAACAGATATAATCGTCATGCCAAAGTCGTTTGGTGTGAGGCGAACGTAGACCAGATGCTTTGACAGACAAGTAAATGTAACATCCCGCCACATCAATAGACCTTGCCTAGCCTAGAATACAATTGCGAAAATTTATATTCACATATCAGAAAGACAGCATAACTGGAAAACACATATTTGAATGAATTTTTAAACTAGTAGAAAAGTTGCCATCATTGAACATTTAGCATTTTTTTTGCTCATACATGACATAATAAATTGTAGTGTACAGACTGTATAATAATTTGTACAGTCTGAAAAAACAATTGTAGAATAACAAATATTAGGATAATAAATTTGTGTTTTATGTTTTCCTATGTGGGATAGGGTGTAAGGGGGTTATGGGAGAAATTATATTATATCTAACAATAGATATAATTTAATTTCTCCCAGGATCCTGCATGACGTTTCTTACAGATGTCAGTCGATTGTTTCGTCGGTAGAACTAGTAGCGATTTTTGGTAACGGGGCATCCTGAAGCGCTGCATAAACAGCCCGCCCAGATTGTGCAAAGTCCCAGCTTCAGCTATACCACCTTTATCTAGCACGTCCAAGATCGCCAGCTTAGGTACCGGTCGAAGATATACGAATGCAATTTTTTTAACGTCTTCTTAAATATTCATCCTAACTTCATCTGCCATAACAACAAAATCTCCAACTCGTGTTGGTTCCACTTGACATGCAGTGTAATGATTGTTAAATATTCAGTATCCGTCGAGTCGTAGTGTGGCTTATTTTTTGCACCGATATTTCAGCACTGTCAATATCGGGTGAAAAAGGGAAATACTCATGTTGGTGCGTCAACTTTGAAGCCAGCTGTAGTCCAAACCACTTGATGGAAACAGTTCAAATTTCGTCCACATTATTTTCTATGTATTTTCAGGCTATTGAGAAATTAAAAATATGTTATCTAAATTTTTCACAGAAATACGGATTTTTAAAATTGGTGTGGTTAAATTGGTTATAACGTGTTTCTGTTTATCAGTCTGATTTGTGGATTTTGCCAAATTAAAATCATTTGAAGATCATGGAGATAATATGTTCAGCTTAACCAGTGAAATTATGGAGTCTAAAAAGTTGAGGAAATCGAAAATTAAGGGGAAGGGAACTACTAGAACACTACATCTCGGTACTCTACCTACTGTGTCAAGAAATAAAAGGCAGCTTACTAGTTTGAACAAGGGTTAAACAGCAAATTCATTTTAATAGTGGGAAACCACAACAACCAATTCATCGGGTCTACAATATGTCAAACTAAACCTGCTTAGTTGGCAAATATATGGTAAGTCGTTAAATGTCCTATTTTTTATCATTAATTTATAAGCATTTTATCAATTGAATAATGCAAAAACATTTTTTTTTTCAACTGAACAGTAAAAAAATACGGTTGGTAACCCGAGAATGGATAATTACAACGCTGTATGGTGTTATCCACTACACCGGGGTCGCCCCCTGTGATATTATTCCACAGTGGAAAATTAAAGTATAAGTAAATATCTAACAAGATGCACAACTTTAACATCAGTAATGTTAAACTCCAGGGGGAGTTCTAAAACCAGGTTTTCAATCATTAAAAAAATTGTTATCCATGCAAATTTCAGAATGCTAGACGTTGACGATCAACAATCCTGGTCAACATATTTTATAATAATTTTTGCTGATAACTTTTTCGAATAAAACTAGTAAATTCACAGTAAACGGAATTTTCCTATGTGTATAAATTAAGCTAACAGTTAGTGAATTTTAATGGAACTCTTCATCCTTCTTATTGTTTCTAAATAATTTGATAATGTTTTAGTTATTAATTATTCTTTATTCTAGTTATTAATTATACTGCGTTGCGTGATATATTATTACGAAATTTTTACTGCACGTTTATGAACGTTTATAAAAATTGTTTATGCATATTATAAATAACGTTTATAAATATAAATATGTATATATATATATATATATATATATATATATATATATATATATATATATATATATATATATATATATATATATATATATATATATATAATAACGTTTATAAATATTGAAACAAATGAACCGCCAGTCATTCAAACAATCATCATCCGATAATTCCCGGCACCACTGAAAAGGCGAACAGTCCCAGCAGCTCCAAACAGCTCCCAGTAGCTGTTTTCATAAATAAATCGGCGGACCCTAACACGACTTTTCAGAGCGAATCAAAGCCGTATCCAAATAAACTAGAAGTGAGGTAGCGATGGTAAGGGTAGTGTTCTTTTTCAGGGCCACCGAAATAAGTGGAATAGAGAATTAACACGTCTTTGGGAGTGTTGGGTCATCGTCAGTAATAAAATATATAGTACGGTAAACCAAATGCAAGTAATTATTTAAATGCTTTTTGTTCTGTTTCAATAACTTTTATTCATTAAAACAAAACATAGCCGCAATTAAACATAACTCGAATTTACATTAACTTTACCTCGATATAAGGGTACTTCTATCTTCATAATTTTCATAATTTTGCATATCAGAAATTTATATTGTATAAAATTATCTTATATCAAGTCAAGATTATTTTGCCCGACCTATTTTTGAAACTGGTAATGAAATTTTAGTCTTGTCCTAGGGTTTTTTTTATTAGAAAGTCCGCTTATTGAGTAGAGTTGATTTATTGAGGCTTCGCTAAAATTTGTGAATTTTCACTTAACCTTGACATTTAGGAAATAAATTCAAATGTCAGAAAACCCCTCTGTTGTTGATCGTCCACTAGTTGAAGGATGTTTAACTAAATTAAGTGTTCGTCTGTCAAAAATGAGGCCAGTAGGAAGGTTACTTGAAAACTATCGATCTGTCGAATTCAAGTGAAAACTAACTTTTATTACTTTATTGTCCCCCCCCCCCACCCCACCCCCCACAAATCATAATTATTTTATATTGAGTCTTATGAACATTGCAGTTAATATTCATTTCGACCCAAAGCGATTCATTTACCGATAATTTCATGCAGAATCTGATTTACAAAACTTCACGTTTGATGAACTTGTTGTGCTTGATTATTATTACAAATTTGTCTCACATTATACTGTATACTTTAAAATCTAATGAGATTTTTTAGATTCCATGAATTTTAAAACGATATTCATCATTGCATATTAATTTAATATGGCAGTGAATGTAATTCTTTCAAGACCTACAATTCTATAACACTTCTTATTTCGAACATTTATAACTAAATTTATCCAAAGGCATCCAAATGACTATTTACAGCACTGCTTGTGAACAATTGTTATAACATCAAGGTTATTTAGTTTGGAAATATTTTTGGGAAAATGTAGAGAAATTTGAATATATTTTCATTCCTATTCTTGCAAATGAATAGAAAATAAAAATTAATTCTTTTATTTAGGTAGAATTACTTTGGGCCTGCTGCATCAAAACAAGAGCAGTTAGTCCATAAATCCAAACACTTTGCGAAGTTTTTTTTTATTATAGGCTGCCTGCAGTTATCTGTACGTAAGTTTCAAATATAGGAGAATTACTCTTTCTCTTCATGTCTATTTGTTCTAGCAATAATAATTACTATCCACTCCTAGCATTTCGCATGGAGATGATAAATTATCTGCTTCTGCTAACTTCATCAAAGATCGTTACTTCCGCGCTGGGGAGAATACAAAAAATAACAATCAAAAGTGTTGATAGGGAATTGTTCGAAAATTTATCACACAAGTTGTAAAAAATTTGAGTTTATAAGTGTAAGAAAATACAAACAAATTATAAACTGCCGTTTAATTATAAACTACTAAACATATATAGAAAAACATAAATATGTATAAGAGAAACTGAAATTAACTGGTATAAGAAAAGCATTGATTAAATCTGCATTCTGCATCTGCAATAATTATGATTGAAAAAATATTTCATTTTTGTTTTTTTTTTTCAAAATACCGCAACTTTAATGAAATACAATGAAACAAATAGTAAATTTGAAATTGGATCACTGCTGAACTATGAAATGAATTCTTTAATACCTAAGATTAAAGAAAGCACATTAGTTCATTTCATTTAAATTATTAAAAAAAAAAGATAACTGATCGGAAAGTAAATATTTATCACTCATCGTGATTAACTTGTACTTGGATTATGTAAAGTTAATGGTTTAAAAATTTAAAGAATTTAATTTTAGGAACAATCCCAAAACATGAGAAAACACGGAGAATAATATCGTTGATTGAAACACCATTGTTCAAGTTCAAACATAAGAAAATAAATTGAAAGCATGTTTTCGACAAAAATATTAATATTTGAATCAAATTCAAGGCATTTTTATCCTCACAATATACACATCGTAGGTGGGTACCGTGTACTTTCCTCTTCATAACGTGAGGCCGAGGTGAAGTATCAACGCTCGTAATATGAGCCAATTTTTACATTTGGTAGATTGTTTGCTCGATATAATATCACGGACTAGTCCCTTTTAGGTTCATAATACCCTTGGTTTGCAAGCAATATGGTCATAATGCAATCAAACCAAATTACTCAATTATTTCAAATACAATATACCTATCTAATATAAATTTGGAACGAAAACAAACAAAAACAATCAGGCATCAGACAGACAGATTTTTGTTTGTTTTCGAAATTCCTTTATTTATTTTTGACGTAAACCTGTTTAAAATAAACGTTATATGATGTTTGAATCAAAGATCGCTGCCATTTGGATTGAAACATGGAATATTTTTTAAATAAAGCAGGTTTATTTTTGTCATCAGAATAAACTAAGTTTATATTTAAATTTGACTGAAATATGTTTGTTTCGACGCTACTTTTTTCAGTGTGAACTAGGATATTGCTAAGTGGAATTTACTGTGTCTGATTGGATTGATTTGGAATTATTTGAGAAATCAAAACTTGATGAGGTTGAAAATAAGTCAAACTCATTCAGTTGAAATGATGATGATAAAAAGATGAATAATTCTACCAACTAGTATGCATTTGCATGAACATAGAAATATTGCACAAAATCATATAGTGGGTATAGTGCATTAAGTTTTGACATAGTTATTCCAATGGCATCAAACCAACGGATATTGAGTATTTGATCGATTGGCGTCTTTTAACCGCCTTTTCATGTTTTTTTATTTCTTTCGTGATACTCAAATAGATTTTTCAGCATGAGAAAAATCGTTTATTGAACATTTACTCATAAAAAGTGAATTGATTAATTTATTCGGAGAACGACTGCCTTAAGCTTGCAATAAAAAAACATATTCTTGTCGATAGGTTATATTAAGAAAATAAAATAAAATATTCATCCAATCCACTATCAAGAAGTCAGTACTTTTTATTCTATCCCAAGATGGCTCGGTAAATGTCGTCTAGTTCGTTTTTTAATCGACCTGCTTAGATTAAAGACGAACCAAATAAAGAATAAAGAATTTGAAATACATCTATTACCAAATTTCTCTTGACACAATATAAAAATCACCCCACTTCGTTCAGCGAAAGAAGAAAGTTCGTTCGATCCAGAGCTCCGTTATCTTGGAAGATTTATCGAGTGCGATCCTTGTAAACTGTCAGTTTTTTCTCAAACTATATTCACTTCAGTGAATAGAGTGAAAGTGAGTTTTTTTTCCTAAGAAGGCAGTCTGGTTTTCCAGTTAAATTAGCAAATCAAGCAGTGCTAGCTGGCGAATTATCATCCCGCGAATTTTTTCGCCTCATCTCCGCGCGGTGACGCTAACCAGCGATACACCACTACATCGCCAACGGTCATCCGACAGCGTTGAGCGAGTGCACCCGAAGGCGATCGCATCAGCGCACCGCTCCCCGCTCCCCGCATAGAAGTGCGACGTTCGCGCATACGGTCAGCAGCAGTAGCAGCAGCAGCAGCAACAGATCAGTAATATTAGTTAAGTTTTTTTCCCCTGTCCCTCATTCCACTAGAGCTTAGCTTTAATTTGTGTGTTCCTTGTTTGTGTCTGTGTGTAATTTAAATTGTTGGGAGGCGTTCAACGCTCCCACGAGTAAGGCAAATCGTGCATGTTGAAGAGGTTTCTTCGACATGGACGGTCTGTCTGAAAAAGTACCTTTGCCACCCGATGATGGGGAGGCACAGAAAATATTCAGACCGCGATCGTATCCAATGAACTCGGCCGGTCCATGGGTTGTCTACTTTCAGCCCAAAATGAAACCTTTGAACGTGTACCAAATCACTACCGATTTGACAAAGCGATTCTCAGCCGTGACAGAGATCACGAAAGTTAAATTTAATAAACTCCGTGTTGTCGTCTCTAACCTGAAGCAGGCTAATGAGATTGCTTCCTCCCAGCATTTTACACTGGAATATCGCGTTTATATTCCAGCTCGTGATGTGGAGATTGTAGGAGTGGTCACAGAGGCGAATCTGCGCTCTGAAATTTTGGAGAAGCGGGCGGTTGGCCGATTCAAGAACCCTCTTCTCCCCCTAGTTCAGATACTGGAAGTAAAAAAATTAGTTAAATTATCGCACAGCGAGGGTAAGAAAAAAGTTACCCCCACAGACTCGTTTCGGGTAACCTTTTCTGGCTCTGCCCTTCCTCAGTTCTTAGAACTGGACAAACTTCGGCTACCTGTGCGGTTGTTTGTACCCCGGGTAATGATTTGCCAAAACTGCTAGCAGATGGGGTATACGGCCTCCCATTGCGGCAATAAGGCACGCTGCTCAACTTGCGGGGAGAAACATGAGGCTGGTCCCTGTGCAGATAATACACTAAAATGTGTTTTCTGCAAGGAAACTCCTCCTCGTGCTCTCTCGTCGTGCCCGGCGTATAAACAACGCGGGGGAAAATTAGAACATTCGCTAAAACAACGTTCAATGCAATCTTTTGCAGAAATGCTTAAGAAAGCTTCGCCACCCGATACCAATACAAATCCTTTCGCTCCTCTTTCAGATGACGAGTCTGATTCGGATTTGGTGGAGGAGGGGACATCTTTTAGTTTTCCGGGAGGTGCTCCACGGAAGCGAAGACGCATCCGAGCAGGGAAAGTACCTGAACAGAAGCCCCAAATCAACATGCCCAATCCAAAGAGCAGTGTAAAGAAGGATAATCCGAATCCTCTTGGCTTTCGTAATGCCAACTACACACAGGATTTCCCATCTCTCCCGGGGACATCTAAATCCCCTGATGCCCCGATTTTAAGAACAGAAGCCCCCTCTTCATCTGGGCTGTTCTCGTTCGATGATATTGTGGACGGTATTTTCAAGTACCTCGAAATGTCTGACCCTCTTAAAAGCATTGTTATGGCAATGCTTCCCACTGTAAAAACTTTTTTGAAGAAATTAACATTAAAGTGGCCCCTTCTTGCAGCTATCATTTCCTTCGATGGATAATTTGCCAAAAGAGGTCGGGGATTTGATCACTGTTCTGCAGTGGAACAGTCGAAGTCTTATTCCTAAATTGGAATCATTTAAATTTTTAGCTCACACTACCGGTTGTGATGCATTCGCTCTTTGTGAAACATGGCTTTCGCCCAAAATCGATCTTCCGATTCACGATTTCAACATTATTCGTCTTGATCGTGAGGATTCACATGGAGGAGGAGTACTTTTAGGGATCAAAAAGTGCTACTCCTTCTATAGAGTAAATTTTCCTCCAATTCCAGGTATTGTAGTTGTCGCATGTCAGGCTGTTATGTCGGTAAAATAAAATAAAAGCCTCTGCATTGCTTCTGTGTATATTCCTCCTAGAGCACCAATTAACCGAAAACAACTTTCAGATATTTGTTCGGTCCTTCCTGCTCCGCGGTTGATCATGGGAGATTTTAACTCTCATGGTACAGGCTGGGGAGAACTGTACGATGACAACCGTTCTTCTTTGATATATGACCTCTGTGACAACTTCAATATGACAGTTCTCAACAATGGAGAAGTTACACGCTTGGCTGGTCCATCCTCGATTGGCAGTAGATTAGACCTCACACTTTGCTCAAATTCATTATCGTTGGACTCCACGTGGAATGTGATCCAGGATCCCCACGGTAGTGATCATTTGCCTATAAAAATTTCGGTTGCCACCAGGCTCACTCCGCCCGAATCTATCAACGTCACGTATGATCTAACTCGTAATATCGATTGGACAAGGTTCAAGACAGCAGTAGATGAAGCCGTTACAACGGTAGAAGGGCTTCCACCGCTGGAGGAATATAACTTCCTCTCCAAACTGATTTTGGAAAGCGCGCTTCAAGCTCAAACTCGACCAGTTCCAGGAACGTCATTTCGCAGGAAACCCCCTTCCCCATGGTGGGATAAGCAATGCACCGCAAAAAGTCCGACGCGTTCAAAGTTTTTCGTAGACGTGGAACACCTGAGCACTTCGGAAGGTACACGGATCTCGAACGAGAATTTAAGAGCATCATCAAGGCCAAGAAGCGCGGTTACTGGCGACAATTCGTGGATGGGCTATCGCGTAAAACGTCGATGAGTACTCTTTGGAACACGGCGCGAAGATTGCGTAACCGAACTACGAACAACGAAAGCGAAGAGTACTCGGACCAATGGATCCTCAAGTTCGCGCGAAAAGTTTGTCCAGATTCTGTGCCAGCACAAATGTTTCCTCGCGAACCCACGAATTCGATAGATGAGATTATCCAACCCTTTTCAATGGTAGAACTCTCTCTCGCACTCCTTTCGTGTGGCAATACGGCTCCAGGAGCTGACAGGATCAAGTTCAACTTGCTCAAAACCCTCCCAGACGTCGCTAAGAGGCGCATGTTGAACTTGTTTAATCAGTGTCTGGAACTCAACATTGTACCGGATGATTGGAGGTGGGTGAGAGTTATTGCCATTCAAAAACCTGGTTAGCCCGCGTCCGACCACAACTCCTATCGACCCATCGCGATGTTATCCTGTATTCGAAAGTTGTTGGAGAAAATGATCCTTTTCCGCTTGGACAAATGGGTTGAGACGAACAACCTGCTTTCAGATACTCAATATGGTTTTCGCAGAGGTAAGGGAACGAATGACTGCCTCGCGTTGCTATCCACGAATATTCAGATAGCTTTTGCTAAAAAAGAGCAAATGGCTTCTGTATTCTTGGATATCAAGGGGGCTTTTGATTCAGTATCTGTTGAAGTTCTTTCAGACAAACTCCACGCTTGTGGCTTTTCACCATTAATGAACAATTTTTTGTACAATTTGCTGTCAGAGAAACATATGAGCTTCTCTCATGGAAACTCTACAGCTTTTCGATTTAGCTACATGGGTCTCCCCCAGGGATCATGTTTAAGCCCCCTGTTGTATAATTTTTATGTCAAAGACATTGACGGTTGTCTAGGTGACAACTGTGCGTTGAGACAACTTGCAGATAACGGCGTAGTGTCTGTCATGGGACCCAATGGGGTCGATCTACAAGGACCCTTGCAGGATACCTGAGACAATTTGTCTACTTGGGCTCTAGAGCTAGGTATCGAATTCTCTACGGAGAAAACTGAGTTGGTAGTTTTTTCTAGGAAGCATAACCCAGCACAACCGAAGCTTCAAATTTGGGGTAAGCCGATAACTCATTCTATGTCATTTAAATATCTTGGGGTCTGGTTTGATTTTAAGTGCACCTGGAGATCTCACATTGAGTATCTGAAGCGAAAATGCCAGCCAAGGATCAACTTTTTCTGCACAGTTACCGGGACCTGGTGGGGAGTGCATCCGCAAGATCTTCTAACGTTGTACCGGACAACGATTTTGTCGGTTTTAGAATTAGTTTTTGTTTTCAATCGGCGGCTCGATCGCACATCATCAAACTGGAACGTATTCAGTATCGGTGTCTTCGTATCGCGTTAGGTTGCATGCACTCGACTCACACCATGAGTCTTGAAGTGCTGGCTGGCATGTTGCCACTCTCGGATCGGTTTTCAGAATTATCTCTCCGACTCCTCACCAGGTGTGAGGTTATGAACGCTCAGGTAATCGAAAACTTTGAGAAGCTTCTTAAGCTGAACCCTCAAACTCGCTTCATGACGTTATACCATTTGTACATAACACAGGATGTCAGCCCTTCGCTGAATATTCCCAATCATGTTTGCTTCTTCGATTTCGGAAATTCGGTTCATTTTGATTTATCCATGAAACAGGAGCTTCTTGGAATCCCAGAGCATCATCGTCCTATGATTGCTCTGGTGATATTCGCTGCAAAGTTTGGCCTAGTTGATTCCACCAAAACGTTTTTCACTGACGGGTCTTTGATAGAGGACTCCGCTGGCTTTGGTGTATACAATGAAAATTATAGCGTCGCTTGTAAACTTCAAGCACCTTGTTCTGTTTTTGTCGCGGAATTGGCAGCAATTTATTTTTCCTTAGAAACTGTTGCCTCACTTACACCGGATCAATACTTCATTTTCACGGATGGTCTTAGTTCTATAGAGGCTATTCGCTCCTTGAGGCCGGTAAAGCACACCTATTATTTTCTTATGAAAATACGGGGTCTTCTAAGTGCTTTATCTTCACGTTCTTTTATCATCTTTGTATGGGTCCCTTCTCATTGTTCGATTCCTGACAATGAGAAAGCGGACTCGCTTGCAAGGGTGGGCGCTATGGAAGGCGATATTTATGATCGACAAATCGCCTTCAACGATTTTTTCTATATTTTTCGTCAGATATCACTCGATAGCTGGCAGTATAAATGGAATAAAGGAAATTTGGGGCGATGGCTTCATTCTATCACTCCTAAGGTGTCTAAGAAATGTTGGTTCAGGGGATTGGATGTGGGTCGAGACTTCATTCGTGTGATGTCTCGCCTTATGTCCAATCATTATTCTTTAAACGCTCATTTGTTCCGTGTTGGGCTGGGAGACAGCAATCTCTGTGAATGCGGACAAGGTTACCAGGACGCAGATCACGTTATTTGGTTTTGTGCTGAGCATCGTGGAGTCAGATCTGAGCTGTATGATTCCCTTCGGGCTCGAGGTAGACAACCCAATGTACCGATTCGAGACATTTTGGCTGCGCGAGATCTGGAGTTTATGAAACTCATTTATGTGTTTTTGACTAACATTAGCCTTAGATTGTAGTTTGATTAACTTACTTGTTTAGGTTAAATTTTTGTGAAATGTGTGCGCCAGTGTGTGAGCGTGGTTATGTGAGTGAGTGTGGTTGTGTGTGTGAGTGTGGTTGTGTATGTGAGTGAGTGATTATTTTTTTAATTAAAAACGTTTAGTTAAAAAATTGTAATTTGAAGTTCTAGATATAAGAAAACCATTGTTCCTTGTGCTTTGTTCAAAATTTCCACCCCAATTTTCCCATCCTTAAAATTGTTATTCCTATTAACCTCGAGACGACCGCGAGTAATCGGTTCTATCCCCTTAACCTTAGTTCTAAGATAACTGATGTATATAAACATGAAAACTTGGCTCTGTAAAGTTGATTCGATTGAGCCTGTACAAATAAATGAATTCATAAAAAAAAACAATATAAAAATAAAAGGAAATACTTTTGGCAACGCTGGCAGCTTAAGCTCGAATGAGCTACGTCGCAGCTATCGTTCTTTTTGTTATGTTTTCGCTGCTGTCATTTGCCTCAGTCGTTATTGGTGTTTCGAAGGCGTATGTACCTGCAAACAGCGGGTTATAATATTTGATGCTGTTTATTAAAAAGGTTAGTAATCTAAGTTCTATGGTCGATTGTTTTCACTCTGCTATTTAAACAAAAATACTATTTTAATAAAATGCTAAGTTTTTGCTTAAATAGCAGAGTGTAAACAAACGCCCATAAAACTTTCATTGCGATCTTTTTCATGAATTTCACCATAAACCTCGTCTAACGGGGTCTAACCACCCGCATTAAATTACGACTAACGTTAGACTAACTGGTTAGCTATGTACACCGGTAATGTCTAACATCGTGTGTCAGATGTGTCTAACAGACGTCTAACATTAGACGAAAGTTAGACAAAATGTTCGACGAACAGTCTAAGTGTTCGACTAACGTTAGGCTAATGTTTGACTAACCTTTCTTACTGGGAATCAATCCATTGTTCTTTGCTGTATAACACACTGAAACTGACAAATACCCATTTATGGATAAAACAGTACCCATTTTATAGCTAAGTGGGTAAACTCGTTATATGAGTAAAGTGACTATACCCATTATTGAGTAAATACCTTATACGTCAAATGAGGGTGTATTTTTACCCATTTCCAAAACAAATAATATATAATTAGTGGGTTAAAAGTACCCATGTTTTTTTGTTTGTTTTTCTTTCAGTAAAATCAAAATAAATCAAAAATAAGAAAAATACTATTACTTGGCTTTATTCGTTTTTCAGTGATTCGATATTGATATTGACATAAATGTATTGATATTGACAAAAATATATAAATTTATTATCATGATACAACGGATAATCGGAGCCGCCAGATCCTGTTCAATATCTGTATTCTCCTCCTTGAATAATTTTCAACGGCTCTTCTGGTGACATAATCGAGACTGCGTAAGCGTCCTCTTATTTGGCTCTGCAAAAATATGGTTGTAAAATTAGTTATTATAAAATGTAAACATACATATTTAAATAGTCAAGCTCGCCGTCACGAAATGATGAAAAAATGCATCTGTCTACTACAAGACCTCTAGCAAATAGATGCTTTTAGTAGAACTCCTTGTTGTATGATGGTTGAATCGAAAAAATGTCAGCAGCAAAGAGTACAAAAATATGTTTCACCCGTTGATGGGTAACAATATACCCAAAAAAGCTTCTTGAACTGATTTTGAAAATGGGTATAAAAGTACCCATATATGATTTTTTTTCCTTTATTATCGAGATTTTCAGCCCTGGGCTGGTTCATCTCCCGTCGCAGCCACTCAAATACCTTTTGGGTATTTTCGTAGGACAGCATCATATACCTTTTGGGTATTTTCGTAGCTTGTCCGGGGTGAGACTCGAACTCGTGACTTTGGCGTGAGAGGTATGGATGTAAACCACCACGCCGGGGTCTACTAACCAGTTAACTGTTCATTAATTTATTTATTTATATACTTTATGATGCCGTATTCAATTAATTATAAATATGTATATGTAAAGTATTAAATATAAGAAATAGAGTACAAACAGAACCAATGAAATCGATTTTCTTTCATGTAGAATCCGATATTTGTTTCATGCATCAGTTTTTCGGGTCTACCCTGTATATAAACTATTTTATTAATTCATCTTTATCATCTACGGTGCTCTCACAAATGATGACATAATGACGTTTATCAGCATACGTCGTTCCTCCGAAGACTGTTTCAGCTTGTTTGATTATCATATTTCTCGTGTAACTATCAGGAGAATGTTTCATCAAAAACTTCCGTTTCCTCATAACTATAGATATTCTGAGTTCAGGTTAAGTTTGGTATTACATTAAGGACAACTATGTATATATCATCTGAAATCAATGTAATCCTGATGATATAAACAAATGAGGAGGATGCAAGCCCATTTGAGAAAGAGCTCCAAGCTGCTCTACTCAAACAACGTTTCCTAGCTCCAAATAAGTAAAACTTTATATTGCTATAAAATGTAGCCTCAAAAGATTCTAACTACATTTTCAACTTTTTGATGTGTTATATTTGGCTATATGTTGCTTGATATGTTGCTAAATTATCTAGTCGTTGTGTTCGAACACCGAAGAAAGCAAACAAAAACTAATTGTGTTTGATAATTTCATAGAAAAAACGAAAAGGTGAGATATGTCGGTGACATATCTGCAAAGTCGACGTAGGACTGCTTGTTGATGTGGAGGAAATGTAATAGAATTAATGAGGAGGTATTGTGAAAGAACTAAATATTTACTATATTTTGTTCAGTCTAAAGACTCATCAAACCATCTGTTATTAGTTTTAGTAGCCCTGCGCTACAACATCAACTACCATCTGCCGAGCTTTCAGCTGCAGTCCATTGAAGCCACCGGAACCCGGCGGAATCGGAACGGAATTATTCTACAGGAAGACCTGGAAGAGGGACATTACACCGTCCTGGGCCCGGATACTCCCACCCGGTTGAGCCGATCCGGGGTCCATTCGACAATCGACGTCTTCCTCACCAACATTACTTAACATGTTTTATATTTTCCAATTCATTTGTCTTACATACTAATTTTAACATTTTAAGTGTTTCAGCCCATTGGGCTCTTCAGCTTTGTTTAATTTTAAATTTTCTGTGTTTGGTGTGTTTAGTGTGCTATGTGTTTTACATTAAATTTTCAGTTCAGCCCTTGGGGCATTGTTAGTTTTAAAATTTGATAACCTACCTAATCTACAATTAAAACTACAATTTGAAAATCCTAGGGGTGGGGAACCAGATTCCGGATGATCTGGTGATCCGATGTCAGGCAGCGTGCCCTGTACCGATTGATAGACTCACTAAAGCGATCGTCGAGCATTTTTATCTCGGCCAGACGGTGGACCTCAGATGTTCTTGTCCTCGGAGGGGTGTTCATTATCATCCTGAGGAACTTGTTTTGTACTCTCTGAAGTTTCAGGAGATGTGTTTTTGCACAACTCTCCCAGATTGGCATTGCATACTCGATGACCGGAAGTATGACTTGCTGGTAGACAGCAAGCTTATTTTTAAGGGATAATGTAGACCTTCTGTTGATCAATGGGTACAGTAGTTTCAACAGAACGTTACACTTTGTGACAGTTTTGTCAACCTGTTCCCTGAAGATAAGCTTGCTGTCTAGAGTGACACCAAGATAGACAGCTGATTTGGTCCATTCCACCGTTGTGTTGTTCAGGCTACAAAATCCATAAACTTTTGTTAGGAGATATTCGGAGGAACTGTGAGATCGGAGTTAAAACAAATGTCACCATTGGTGATTAATAATTTATTATGGAACCAACGAAACGATAATACACCAGTTGTTAGAGATGATGTCAGTGTAGTGGTAAAGTTTCATGTCTCATGAATAACAGTTGGTGCTGGTTTCAAAATGCACACACATTAACACAACATACGTCACAGTTGCAATGATTGCACAGCATAGGCAACATTTTCTGTTTGAATATGCGAAATCGATCAAATGTCAACCAGGATGATTTGGTTAAGCTTAGGTAGTAGGCGGTGCTTTTGGTTATCAGTGTTATGAAGTGAACGGTTGATATTTTATCCAAGAAATTCTAAAATTATAAATGGAGTCCGAAAATTATTATTCTTCCTCAGGTAAGTACACAGCTTGGCTTGAAAGGGTGTCGCTTTCCAAAAAATCATGCAAATTTTTCAATATTTGTGTATATCTAGAAAAAATTGACAAACGATTTGGAAGGAGACTGAGGGCAACTCAATAGAAAAATGCGACGCTGTTGTTCAGAAAATTATATGTTTATATAACATTGACATCGATTTTATGCCAGACATTCGATCAGAAATCTCACAAATTGTGATACATCTGTGCAAATATTTCGAAAAACTTTGGTTGAGACATAATCGAACGTTGACGCGTGTGTTCGATAAGCATGCTGAATATTTTGATCAGCTGTTTCAATTGCCTGATGGGCTTCTCTCAAAATTGCCATCTACATCCAAAGGGAATAAGCGAGTGTTCAGAAAGTGTTAAAAGGCAAAAAGTTTCCGAGTTGCTGGAAAATTATGAAGCAAGTGAGCTGTGTTACGCTGCTTAGATGAGTTTTCGTGGTTGTAACAGAAAATATGAAGCTTCGGTGGTTCGAGAGGCAACGTGCACTACTCTTTCTCGAGCGCAGAAAATAGTTTCTGTTCTCAAGGAAGCAGAACGGCCCAAAATTGTTCCATACTCGGCAGATGAAGCACTGCAATGATTTTAGCCGTAAACACGACTAAATCACAGTACAACAAAGTCAGAAAAGGTTCTGTAGCAAGAAAGGCTGTCTTGTATCCAAGTTACTGCAAAGTTCAGAAAGCTAAACAAAATTGCTACCCGTGTAGCAGCGGAATTTCAGTAACCGAAACATCGATCGAAGTGAAGCTTCAGTATCTATTAGATCACACAGCAACGAGAATTAATATTGCGAATCAAGATAAACTAGGCAGTTTTTCTCATACTAAGTTACTCAACGTTACGATGACAGTCAAATGGGGATTCAGCTCGGGGCATTCCGAATATAAGCAGCTATTTAGTTCTGATGATGGATCCAGAACGGACTCAAGCATCTTCGTAACATCCATTGTTCCGATCAATGTTCGGTCTGATGGAAAGTTCATCTTTCAGAATCCTCGGTCGTCTTCAACCCGGTATTGTCTCGTCCGCTCCGTATTCAGATGATAAATGAAACTGCAGGAAAAGATTATGTCGACCGTCATATCAGCAGACACAATAGCAGCGTAACCAGCTGCTTGCCGCGACCAGCTGAGCATTCCTGGGTACCGCCAGCTGATGCTGGGTACCGCCGGCTACTGCGCCGGCCCACCGGGAGATCCGCGCAGCTCCAATGCTGCCGAACGAATGAGGCATATCTGTTCGGAAATGTGTCTTTTATGATGGCATCGGGTACCATTGCATGAACAAAAGGGGGTATCAACTAAAGCAATGTGAATCAAATTCATTAAAAGGGGAGGGGAATCAGATGTTCGCCAAACACTAGCGTGAAACAGAATCTACCTCTCGAGAACAAATAATAAGAAGAAGAAGACGATGGGAGACGTCTCTTGCTTAGATTTGAAAACTGTGCTAGGAAATTTGGTTAATTTACTCTGCGAATCGAAATTATAAGACATCACCTTACATTTACGTTATTTTTAATGAGCTAATGTTAAAAATCAATTAACTTGATTACTAAAACTCATACGTAGAATTATTTCCAATCGATTGGTGCAAACGATATGAAAATCGTTTATGCAATGACTCAGTTATTATCGCTCAAAATCTCCATAACGACCCGTAACGCGGTCGATTTCAGAAATTTTAGAACGGCGCCCCAGTATAGAAATGAAAGACGTAGTCCTACGTCAAAAAAATCTAGTATAAAATCGGTTTCAGAAACAGTTCGTGGTGTGCGCTACATAAAAGTTAGGCTGTTCACATTTACCAGCACCATAATATGAGATGCGTTGTATGCTGATTACTTTAGAAGGGCTCCAAAGGCGAAAAGACTGTTTTCTTTCATAACTGATGTTATTACTCAAATAATAAAGGCTCCGGAGATCATATGGAATTCAAATTTGTATGCTCTTATTTGCTCTCTAAGAAATAAATTCATATTTAATGTACAATCAATGAACTAACTAGACCAAAACTGCACCTTTGGATGTTTGGATTCGATGCATATAATGAAACTGTTTATGTCCCAATAAATAATAAATACACTTAAACAAATATTTTTATTTTATTTTTAAGACTGACTAGAAAATAATTGATAAAATTTAGATGCTAAGCAATGAGTTGTAACAAGGTCTACAGTTTGATTGATGATAAATAAACAAAAGTCTGGCAGACGTAACAAATTGAAAAATAATCGTAGAATTTCGCTGCGAAAAACAAATGAACATATAAATTGATGGATAAATAAGTGTTACGCGATTAATAAAAAACTGGCTCTCATATTTGTCTTTGAAGCGATGCAAATTCTGAAATGTGCACTCTCCCGTGCTTAAACGTTCCAGAACGTTGCATGTACAGTAGGCTGATGCAAAATTTGAAATATTTGCTCCCCTAAGCTTAACCGACGCCAATTTGGGTCCTGATAGTCCCCAAAAAATTTTTACACATTTGGTTTTAATTTGGCTTTGCACACGCTATTCAAAGTTTGTATGGGAATTAGTTTGAAGAATCTCAAACTTACATTTCCAGATCCCTAACATCTTGATATTATGTGCTTAAACCAAATCTTATATACATTCATATAGTGTAAGTTGTCAACTATCAAAATGCCGAAGATACCTGACATGTAAATTTTATACAAAAATAGTTATTCAATAAAACATAAAATCCAAACTTTAGGTATGATTCTTATTTTTGTTTTCTTATTATTTATATGTTTTTTATATTTTATATTCATATATTTTATGTATTTTATTTTATTTATATTATTATATTTTTTTTATATATTTTATATTTATATATTTTTCATGCATAACATATTTTTACTTCTTATTTTTATGTTTGATGAATAACTATTTTTGTATAAAATTTACAGGTCAGGTATCTTCGGCATTTTGATAGTTGACAATTTACACTATACGAATGTATATAAGATTTGGTTTAAGGACAAAATATCAAGATGTTAGGGATCTCTAAATGTAAGTTTGAGATTCTTCATACTAATTCCCATACAAACTTTGAATAGCGTGTGCAAAGCCAAATTAAAACCAAATGTGTTAAAAATATGTGGGGACTATCAGGACCCAAATTGGCGTCGATTAAGCTTAGGGGAGCAAATATTTCGAATTTTGCATCAGCCTAATGTACAGCCTTCTTTAATTTGTGCACATTCGGCTAGAAACTGACAATGCACATGTCATTTGAAGTTTACAAGAAAATTTCTATGGAAAAAGCAAATTTTTCGTTCAATATATTCTAGTTTTCTTATTGACCCTTCTAATGAAAGTTTGTTAACCAATTCTCAACATAATAATTTTTGTCTGCTGAGCAGTTGATCGAGCTTAATAATGAAACACTAGCGAATACAAGTTAAATTATTTTATTCAAATTATTCAAATAATAACCGAGACTCAGGTAACAAATGGAAATTTTGCCAAAAATATGCAACAGAGATATCAACACAAATAACAGACGAGGTTAATTAAGTTCGTGGAGTAACTAACATCTATTGTTCTTTATATTTATTCATATTTATTCATGATTCCTAACAGAATTGTAGCTAAGAAAATTGTCTCTTTTTGACGCTGAGTGGTACGCCGATAATGAACTTTTAGAGCTGTGCAAACAAAAAAGTGAACATTCGTTTACTCGTTTCAATACAAACTTCCCAAGAAACCACGAGGCTGTAATAGCGTGCATATATAGGGCATATGTATTACATCTAGTGCATCATTGAAGTTGAATTAAAGCTGAAAAGGGCCCCACTAAGGTCGAACTAATGCTGTATCTTTTGTAATGCCATAAGACATTGCTAAAGCAGCATTATTGCATTGGTAATGCATCACTACATTTTCAAGCTTATCTAACGCTTTACTACCTGACAACTGTTGAATTGATGCGATCTCGCATCACCGATGTTGGTTTTGGGTTGAATAAGTGCAATAATATAATGCTTGTGGTTACTTGGGTTTATACTGGTTATGCACAGTTAGTTGCAGCAGACAAAATTGTGCTTACATTTTGGAAGGATTATAAGCATATTATTTGAAATAGTTTAAGCAAAAATTTGCATCAGCCTTTTGTATAGGTACATTTATATATATTCATTTATTATATGGTTATTGTTGAACTCTTCGATTTGTGTAGTTTCAATTTGCAAATGAAAACAAAAAGTTAGTACCCTGTCAAAAAATTGATTGTATCTTGGGCAATTTTTTTGTTCGCGCCTTTAGCAAAATTGATGAAAAATTAATTGAGTTTTCACTCACAAAATAAACAAATAATTAAATCTTCGTAAAATGCAGACCTACTGTTATATGCGTTACGGGAATTTATTGAGCATTGCTTTAACCAGAAGTACACATCAGGCAATTTCCTCTCCATACTCTCAATTAGTGTGAACGGCTACACCAATTCAATTTACGGGATGCTGTCTGCTCTTGTCGTAATTATGTTTGTGCTTTCGTTCTTTTCGAGTCTAGCAATTTACTCTGATGACAATTGATGAAGCGTCAAGAGCAACTGCAAAAGTAATTAAGCAAATTCAAAACGAAATTAAGAGGTTGATAAAGTTCACTTGCAATTAAATGCTAATTTGGAAATAATTAAACCATTAAGGGAGTCAAACACAGAATTAGTGCAATCGTAGCACAATCAAGGGTTGAATTTGTAAATTAATTAGGGGGGATTTTAAAGTATGCCTTTAAAAATAATATTTTGTGATGATTTGTGATCAAAGTAGTTGTTACTTTCCCAATTGAAAAGACATTCTGGAAAATAGAATTTTCAATATTTTTCTTCCATTGCTTTATCAGCCGTTATACATGAAACAAACCTCGTTCTATGACACCAGTACTCTCAACAAGTGTCCATCATCAACTAGTGTGATGCTTGGTGTTAAGTGTCCTTGTTGGCCCAAGGCTCTGAGAACGATGGCCTAAAACACAGCTCAAGCTGTTTTTGAAAGGTTACTCCCAGAAAATTTATGTGTGAAAGTTCCCAAGTAACCACGAGGCTGTAATAGCGTGCATATATAGGGCATATGTATTACGTCTAGTGCATCATTGAAGTTTGATTAAAGCTGAAAAGGGCCCCACTAAGATCGAACTAATGCTAAATCTTTTGTAATGCCATAAGACATTGCTAAAGTAGCATTATTGCATTGGTAATGCCTCACTACATTATTAAGCTAATCTAATGCTTCATTATTTGACAACTGTTGAATTGATCCGATCCCGCATTACCGATGTTGATTTTGGGTTGAATAAGTGCAATAATATAATGCTTGTGGTTACTTGGGTTGAGTCTTTGATTTATGGATTGGCGACAGAAATAAAGTAAGGGAAATCTCAGCTCCAGTTTCAAAGTTAAATTAAAGTTTTTGGCATGATAGCACACATACATCATAATTTAAAGCATCGTTTGCATATTCATTTTTACCCCCCAAACAATAAGAGATCATAAAATGCCAAAGCCAACATCTGCCCTGCTTTGAAATTCCAAACTTATTGATGAAATCAAGGCAACGAAAAATAAATCAACGCACATCAGTACTTTATGACCAGGGAAGTCGAAAATATGTCCGTTCTCTTGAGGCGTCTCAACTCATCCGAAGCGGAGAATAGACCTGAATCTATATAGATTCAAGTTTAAACTTAACAATCTTAAAAACAACAAAGACGAATATTAAATCAATGAGCATTTTAAATTTATATCAAAATTTGGATTAGTTTGTATAACGCGTTTTGAATTTTGAAAATTGTGTTGATTCTGACTCCTTCACAACCCCGAAAATTTATAAGTTATTTCGAGCTAAATTTCTAAAAAGAGTTCAGAAAATTTGAAGAAGAATTCCGAGGATAATTTCATCAAAACCTACTGAGAACTTCACCGCAGTTCAAAAGAAACATCCATGGGTAATTTGAGGTTAAACTTAAGAATTGGATTGACATTGATAGTATTCCAAGGCATTGAAATTCCATGGAAATTTTTTGAAATTTTCTGAAGGTATGGCAAAAGAATGTAAGCAACTACAGTACAGACAAAATTTACAAATGCATCTATCGTTTTGAACTGAATTGAACTTGAATTTATAAATTTTCAAATACAGTCTAATAAATGTTTTTAATACTTTCTAAAATGGTTGATCAGATGTAATTTTGAAAACTGTGTTTCAAAATTTCTAAACTCAACACAGTTTAAAGTTCAGGTTACTTGTGAGCTACTGTCAAAATTTTGGCTCAATCCGACTAAAAGGGAACAACAAAATTACTTTAAGTTTTGTTTTTCAGTTCCGCTGTTTTTATAACAGAGGTTGTTAGAATTTAGATCGCGGATGTTGTTAACATAACTGAACAACATAACAAAAGATCCTCTAGAGATAACAAAATATAGCAAACTATGGTATACATCAGCCTTGGTAAAAACACCGGACCGTTCTGCACGAGAGCAGAACTTGACTGCAAACACACCACTCAGTGGCTGAAATTCGCCACTTCAGTTTCGTGCTTACAGATGAACCCGCAACGCAATGCACGCGACACGAGTGTACACGCTCGTGTATTGCTTCTGACACCGGGTCTGATTTTTGGAAAAATACACGAGCCGAGTGGCTACGATAACAAGAAAGCTCTCAACATACACCCAGTATGACACTGGTTGCCACGGATAGAGCAATGCTAGTTGGATGATTCTTAAAATTTGATAATTAGCTTATTGGTTTGTTTTCTTGGCTGTTGAGTGACGGGCGCATAAGTTGATTGAATTTAACAAGCACGGCTCGGTTAGAAAGAAAAAAAATAAACCACGCGTGTATTCTGCAATCGGACAAAATCGGAAACACTCGGCTGTGGTGTTTGCCGAAGCATCAGTCACGGTGTCCAAAGCCAAACCACGAGCACTGACATTGCTGTTGTACCCACCGGTGTTGGGTGTTAGCCTGGATGCACGGAGTCAAAGAGGCGAACATAATGCACGCACTAGCGTGGTGCAAAGTAGCTCGGCGTGCAGTGTAGTGTTTGGACATGGCTGCTTCCCACTCCACCCCACGAAAAACACCCCCAGACCATCACATTTCCTCCTCCATGCTTCATCGTGCCTTGAATGTGGCGCTCCTGAAGCTCCTCTCCCGATCTGCACCAAACACGAACCCGCCGCTTTCGGCTAAACAGCTCGAATTTCGTCCGTTCAGAGAACCGTTTTCCAGAACTCTAGAGGCTTATCAGCATGCTCCTTAGCAAACTTAAGCAGTTTGGCTTTGTTTGCCTTGCTGATAAATGGGCGCTTCCGGGCAAGTTTGCTATTCAACCCCTGTGCTACGAGACGGCGACGATCAGTTCGACCGGAAACTGATAACTGAAGGGTTTCCTGGATCTCGCGGACAGTTACCTTCGGGTTCTTCTTGACTTCGCGCATGATCTTGGTGTCCGTTCTCGCATCCGTTTTCCGCTTCCTGCCTCTGCCAGGGCGATCCACTACTGATTTAAACGTTTTAAGCTTCAGAAGAATTTTGCCAACCGCTGCCTTACTGATACTCTACTTCTTAGCGACAGCCCGGTGCGATTCACCGTTTTGCACATCACGAACGACCAATTTTAGGAAACACAAGAGAATTGCTTTCGAAAGCACTGCGTTCTCCATTTTTTTCAATTGAATCAAATGCGATCACGTATACAAATGCACAAGGTTGAGCCGTTTGCTTCAAAACATGTCAAAATATCAAAATATAAACAATCGAGGGGTCTTCCAATGTAAACTTATCGAAAACATATCGATTTTTGAAGAAGGCACTTTATTTTGTCACTGTTTTTTTTTTCAACACAAATTGATTTTTTTTTTCTTTAAGTTAAACTCCTTTTTTTTCAGTATTCCATAAGTGAATCTTAAAAAACATATAAAAAATAAAATAAGAAAAAAAAACTACACTGTGTTTACTTTAATTTGAACCAAGTAAATGAGAGAAATTGAAAAAACGAAGAGGTCTGCACTTTATTTTGCCTATCAGTGTAATTTGTTATAAGTATGTTTTACAATTATCCAGATGAAAATGTTTTGAACAAATTTATGTCATACTCAGTTAGTCGTAACAGGGTTTGCTATAATTTTGTAATTTTTATGGTATACGCATCTGATCGGGAATCCATCCTTTGAGTACTGACTGAATGTCGAATATGACAATTATGTATGAGAGACTGTAGATGAATTTAATATTTTTGACACCAATAACCCAAAATAGCCAACACCAATAACGCCAAAATAAAACTTTTTGATTGAAAATCAAATCCTTTAAAAAAATCTCAAAAATAAACGTTGGACAACTGTTATAAGAAATGTGAATGGAATTTTGATAAAATTTCCAAGGATATATTTAGAAGCGTTTTAAAAAAATAATCGGAACTCTGTCTCTGTTAAGTGAATGCAGATGGGAACACAATGTTTTAACAAGCAGTATATTTTGGATATTTACCTTCGAATTTTATTAGTTTGATTCTTAGACAAATATTTTATTCAACGAGTCCTGCATTGCGACTTTAATCGATTAATTAAAATATTTGTAGAAAAGAATAGATAAATAATAGTTTCAGCAGAATCCTAGAAGGTTTGAGCGGTTTAGTGGAATACCTGTAACTAGAAATGAGAAGAAAAAATAGTATTTTCCATTTAATTCCAACTACCTTTGCTTATCTTGCTTGTTCTTCTCATTTCTAGTTTCAGCAGGTTAACAATATTTTCAATAAAAGTAAACTCCACGTGCCACAAGATTTCCCCCTTTATTATTGAATAACATTTTAAAAATAACACGAGTTATTTACCAAATTTCAAAACTTGGATAAACTTTGTTATCATCAAATTCAATAAATTTTAATATACAAAACATTATGAACAATAATCTTCATTTCATTTCATTGGTAGCGTTGTGAGTAGAGTATGCACTGATTTTTTTTCTTGAGTGGAGCTGCATGACAGCTTGTTTGTCAAGGCTGAACCCTTTACCAACATTGCTCATTACTAGGACGAATACCATGGTCACCCTAGCATATGCCGACCACGCACCATTTGAAGTATTAGATATTTTATATTCGTATTTTATAAAAGATGTGGAATATCCCATGTCATAGTACCCACCCGAGTAAAGTCTTACATCATAAAGGTATCAATTCGGAAACATATTTTGATATCAACATCAAATTAAAATCTTAATTGGATTTCACTTCACAATTGTCAAATTTGATATCAAACTTAGTTTTCATTTTGTTGTAATCTTGCGTTCACTTTTCTCTAAAAAATTAGTTTTGTTTTATTGTCTTGACAGATCATCAAGAGGAATACTCATTTTGCTAGGAAAAAATTTACAGCAAAGTAACTTTTCAATTTGCTCTCACTGATAGCAGAATCAGTTTTAAATTTGATGTTTGCTGTCAATTTTGATCTTTTAAACGTTAAAACGACCAAAACGACAGCAACCAGAGTAATCATTATCGGCAACATCACAACATCATGTTTAGTTTTCTATTTGATCTCAGACTCTACTCGGGCATTCCTGCAATATTGAACCCAACAACTATGAATCAATTTCAAATTAAAGATGTAAGTAGAATATTATATAATTATTTCGAACACTTCCTGGAAACGATGTTCAGAATACTGTCTATGTTGAAAGTGCTGAAGTCTCCTCCAAAAATGACTCTTAAATTACTAGATGCATTTCATCAATAGTTCAATATTACAATTACCTTTTGAGGATGGCACACAGGCCCATTATGCAGTCTATGTCGACAACTAGTGGCACTAAAGTCAAACCCAACAAATAATATGATTTCAAAAATTCAACTGATTATATGTCCACTAATCTATGAGTATTGAGGTTTTTATATTAATATAATTGAATATAAGAAGATAATTGTATTTCAAATAGCTACTAAATAAGTGAACAGAAAATGCAAATGGAATCAATAAATCAACAACTGGGCAATCAAATTTAGCCTTTGTGAAATGGATTCGGAAACGCAATCATCTCCTGAAAAAATCAGTCAATCCAGCCTTTGGCCATTGGGAAATAACCTCTGGGAAATTACCTCGAGGAAATTATCTCTGGAAAATTTATTTTAGGAAATAGTATCTGAAAAATACGGGAAAGCAATAATTTCCCGAAAAAATAAGGGCAAAGACCAGCTCACAAAAATGGCATCTTTTGAATGGGCTCTAAAAAATGTTTTCAGAGAAGTAATTATTTCCCGGAAACAAAAAGGCCAAAGATCTCTGGAAAATTGGTCAACCCGGGAAATGACCTCTGGGGAAAGGATTCCTGGAAATGGCGTCTGAGACATAGCATCAGAAAAATAGTTTCCGGAAAACAATCAATTTCCCAAAAAAAGGAGGACAGATATCCGCTCTGAAAAATTAGTCATTCCGGAAAATGGCTTCTGGGAAATGGTTCCCGGGAAATAGCATCTGGGAAAAGGCCCCAGGAAAATGATTTTAGGAAAGCATACATTTTCCGAAAAAAAAAAAAACGAGAACAGAGATCCGTTTGGAAAATTAGTCATTTCGGGATGTGGGCCTTTAAAAATGGCCTCTAAAAAATGGCCACTAGGAAATGAATTCTAAGAAACGCTTTTTCGTGAAATAGTGCTAAACTAAATACCGATATGCAATAGTTTAGAATTTGAATAATGTCTATAGACTGGGAATTGATTTTTTGAAATCCAGGATGTCGGCTTCCCGTTGCCATACCGAGAAAAAAGGTCCCCCTCCACGCTAATTTAAATCCTGGCCCATGTCTTAATAATGTCTAGTTATGATATGCAGCGATTGAGTATATTTATCATCCTAACTCAATAAATGATTGAGTTATAAACTACATTTAACCATGTATGGGTATAGATCAGCTTATCATATCGTTCGCTATTAAACACGACGAAAAAAATAAAGGAAAACTAACTTTCAACAGACACAAATTCTCGAGCGAAGTGAATGTAATGTCGTTCTCTTCTTA